>JANSTX010048872.1:5430-29787 GCA_027564355.1 Penthetria funebris | reverse complement strand
TGTGTTCTCTTAACTGAACGACATCCTACATTAGATCAACTAGAAATCAATATATATTTTTTGCAACGATTTAGGGTGATAAAAATTAGTGAAAGTACTGTAAATATTAGTGTGTCAAGTGAAATGATTACCGTATTAAGTAACTCTAAATATTTGTATTTAAAGTATTTTGAAGATGCTATCCACTGCACATTCACTTAAAGCATTTTACCAATAATCCCGAATCTCTGAAAATGTATACTCATAAAGCAGAATATAATAATAGGATGAACATTACTGTGAATTAGTGTAATATTTAAAAATCACCACACATCTAGATTTTTTTTTTTAAAAAAACGTCGCTTTACTAACTGATTTATAGCTGAGTCAAGGATCAATTACTAACTACATAATATAAAAAAGCATTTATTAAGATTAATTAACATTATTTATAAAATATTTCTGTTTAACATTAACTATTTTTTATGATTTTTAAAATGTTAATTAACTAAATTGGAAATGTTTCAAGATTATAAAAAAAAGGAAACAAAAAACAAAATATCACATTTTTTTATGATCTGTTTTTCTCTTGTAAAATGCAAATCATAAATCTAAAAATTAACATTATGGGTTTTTATTTATTTTAATTTAATTAATTAATTATTAAGTTTTATAAATAAATAGCAAAATTTAAATAAAAAAAAAAAATGCATAGCAAATATTTGGTTTTAATTTTTTAGTCGAATAGTTCATTATATTTTTGAATTAAAATTCTAATTAATGCATTTTTCTTCATTAAATCTGATGTGTCGAATGTATCCAATGCAGTTACAGATGATGCAAATATACAAGCACCCCAAACAATTGATAAATTTGATGCATTCATTAAATTTTCATTGCTATTTTTATCGACTCTAAAAATAAAATTTAAAATAAAAATTATTATTAAATTTAATTAAAATGCATATCGTAATTTTTTTGATTTGAGTCGCAGGCAAGTCAAAAAAATGTCGCTACACTATCAGAATGCAGTGCAACATGTCGAACAAAATGATTTATGCAGAACTATTTTGTACAATAACTGTTCAATAAATAACGCATCATTTAAACCTTTATGCCTCGAGGGAGTAGATGGCGGCATTACGATAATTTACGATAATTTGCCGTTTTGCATATTTGTAACATCAAATGTAAACTCATATAACTATAATTGAAATTTGTAAACTGGAAAAATACGATGAATCATAATTACCCAGTTATACATTTGAATATTTCAATCTAGTGGTGCATAAATCCCCAGCTGTCTTGTTTGTTGTTGAGTTGTTTTTTCAAAAAGTCGACAAACACGACATTACTACCATCTTCTTAGCCTCGATCACACGCCATCACTGACATATACCGTGATCGAGTTACCGGTGACACCTCGTGGAGATAAAGATTGTTTGAGTAACCTGGATGATAGTGGGCCACTCCATTTGAATAAAATCATTCCAAACATATGCCTGATTTAACGACTAGTTATAGTTACTTGAAGATTTTATTGAATCCATCACTTAAAAAGAATTTGGTCAAATAAAGCAATGGCAAAGCGTTCGCTAGAAAAAAGAGACACTCCCCAAAAACGATGACAAGAAAGTTAGACGCTCGTGAATCAATACTAAGATAATTTTAAGATCAACCAAACGTCAAATGCTTGCATTTTAAAAACAACTCAATCATGAACTTAAATTTATATACTGAAATGTATAGTATTAATTCCATCACTGTTATATTTCCTGTCAATAACCTGATTATGCACTTTAATAAAACAAAAAAATGTAAATTTGAACCCCAAATTCCATCAGAAATGTTAGCCTCCATTTATCTTAATTGGTAAAACCATAATGTAAAGCATGCAGCTAAATATTCGACAATAGAAAATCTATTCATATCTGAAGAAAGGCACTTATAACTGGCTTTAAAACTACGATCCCTAATGGGATTAATTTCGAAATGAGTGATCACCAATAGATTATTAAACATATGCTTTTTAGCTAGAAATTGAAGAAATTTATTTTGTTAGAGCATTGTTGGAGCATCACTTCATTATTAAAATATCCTATTATCAAAGGATTGACTAATATTTAATAACAGAAAGGATAAGGGACCTGAGAATTTATGGAAAATAATGACAGGGATCCCATTCGGACCAGGAGCCTTATTAGTATCGAGTTTTTTAGGATACCATATATGAGTCTTGTTTTATTAAATACCTAAAGATGCGCTGTGTCCAGATATATCATTTAATCTTTCTTTGTTGAGCATATTTGGATTTTACAATCACGGAATATAAATCCTTGCTATTGGTCTAACTGATTATCAATGTAATTATAGATTTTTCAACGCATTTACACCAACATCGAAGTCTGAAAAATGGTCACAAATTTGTCCCACATGTAAAATCTTACAAATGTTTGGTAGCCTGTAAGATTCATGTAAATGATAATACAAGTCGCATCTATTTGGTAGCAGTAGTACTATTTTCGTTTATAAAGGCAAGGCAAAACATTTGCCTTAATAGTACCATAATTGACAGTTAGAAATTTTTGCATGTAACTTTCATAGTGAATTATTTACTTCAAACCTAGGGATATACCCATTTTTTACTATTTAAATAATCTATCATGATATACCTATCTGAATATTGAATTCCATCTCGGAAATAAAAAGACGTGAAATTATTTCTCTTCTAGATATTGCAATAAAGAGGAAATACAATATTATTGATGGATTTTAAGAGTTTATACTTTTTACTACCTGATCCAGTTGGGCGCAGTCTTGATATCCACATTGAATTTCTCAAAATACAGTTCTAACCTAGTAAATTACTTGTGGCAAAATTAATATTTATGTGTACGAACTGATTTTATTAAATGGCAAAGTGTTTGAGGTTCGAAACAAAAATTTAAAAATAACAAATAAAATACTTACAGAATTAAATGTCTAAGAAGATATTTTAAAGTACTCTTTGGAAGTTGATCAATTTTATTCACTTCTTCTTTGATTTTGACTAGATTTTGTCCATTTTCTATAAGGACAGACAAAAATATTGCATTAAAATTTTAAAACATTTAATTATAATTTTCAAATAGTTTACCTAAATCAATTGGTAAATTATTTACTACACTCATTGGTATTAAGTCTGTTTTTAATTCTCTGAAAAATTGTTTTAATGCACCAGTAATCGTATGAACCTCTTCATTGTTAATACATAAATATTTCTTAATTTTATTCGATTTTGGATCATTCATCTGGAAATAAAATTACAAAGTTAATTAAAATTATTCTTCAAATATTTGACCTTCGACAGTCGTTGAACTTGTATGTTATAGAAGACACAATCAAATGGCAATGCAGAAAATAAAAATGTTCACTATACCTTTTTCTTAACCTTTTCGATACTGTCTTTCTTCCCCGACTGACGATATAATCCATTTGTCTTAATATTTTCATCTTCTTCAATTAATTTAATACATTCAACAACAAATTTTGGGACATCCACTTCAATATCGTCCTTTTCAACTTCATCTAAATCTACACCATAAATTAATTTGCTTATAATAATTTTTTTGGGTTCTGGAACAAATTCCAGTGATTCATCTTTGGCCTAAAATTTTAAATTAAATTAAAACACTGCATATTTTAAGAATATCCTTGAAAATATTACCTTATATAAAAATTTTCCATCTGAAATGGTAGCTTCTTTATTGCTGGATTGTTTGAACTTTGAACTATAAAATAAAATAAAAGTATAAGGATAAAGAAGTCATTACTCAGTGAAGACTCTTGTCAAACGAATTCATTTCAAAGGTGGGAAATTGGATGCCTTACGATTTAAAACCAAGAGACATCGAAAGAAGATTTTGCATATGGCCGAAATGTTGTTTGCTTACCATAAAGGCAAGTCGTTTTTGCATTGAATCGTCACTTGCGATGAAAAGTGGTTTCCTAATGTTAACCCAAAGTGCAAGAAATCGTATGTGAAGCCCAGCCAACGTGATACATCAACGACAAAGCCAAATATCCATTGCGTCAAAGTAATACTATGTGTTTGGTGGGACCAAAAAAAGAATCTGCAATATGAGCTGTTAAAACCTGGTCAAACAATTAATGATGCGCTGTACAAAATATGCGACAACACAAAAAGGTGTAATATTGCAACATGACAACGTTTGACCGCACATTGCTCTTCCGGTTAAAATCTATTTGGCAAATAGTAAATGGGAAGTTTTGGTCCATCCGAATACTATTTGTGCCGATCGATGCAGAACGAGCTTACTGGAATACGCTTAACTTAATTGGACAGTATCAGAAATTGGCTTGATACGTTTGCTTCAAAAAAACGAAAAGTGATTTTGAGACAGGAATCCATAAATTGCCTGAAAGATGGGAAAAAGTGGTAGCTTCCAAATACTTTGATTAAAATATATTTTGTAAGTTTTTCGCAATAAACGGCTATTTTTCAGTAAATAAAAACCGTTTTAAAATTGTACACTGTTTTTCAATTGTACAAATATTTCATAAATGTTACCAATTTGTGGACAGTTATTAACATTGAACATTGGATATTTATACTCATTCCAAAAGGTTACTTTAACACATAATCTAAAGTTTGTAAACATTAAGTATAGTCTTAATGAAGTTATGCAAATATTATTCTGCTACTAGGATTTAAAAATCTAAAATTTTAAAGTAGACTTTAAAGATTTAAAATAAAATCTCCTTTCGACCTTTAAACGAACATGGGTGCATTGGATGACACAACGGTCGTAAGTCATCGGTTCATATGTCATTGAAAATAATCCCAAATTGAGATTTTTAAATGGAAAAACATACATTCCGTTATAGTTGTCTGGTTTCCCATTGGATGAATTCAGTAGAATGGTATATAAATCCTTAGCTAAACCTAAATTGATTGTGAGTTATTTTCCAGCTTGTAGATAAAAGCAACAGATACTTGACCTCAATTAGCGTCACTTTAATCTCAATTAAATGCTAGAAACTCAGTCATTTATATTGGTCGACTAAATGGTATTATTAAATAGAGGCAAAAGTCAGTTTTAGTACCGTAAATGTCGACTCATTTAAACGCAAGAAGCACATAATAGGTTACATTAAAAAATGATTATAATATCGAAATATTGTTCAACTATTCTAACGTGGAAATAGAAATAAAATTGAATTATTGGTTTAATTTCAAAGTTTCAGCAGAACTATCCGGTTTATAGCACACCTGTCAAAATTTTAACTATATTTTCAACTGTTATAATATAATTATAACATTGATACAAAATCAATAATAATTTAATGTTTCTAAAATTTTTACTTACATTTCTAGACGTCCAGTTTGCACTGTAAAATAATAAAAATAAAAATATGAAAATTAATCATCGAAATTACATTAATCGCTAAAAATTTATACAAACTTACATTTAAGTGAACTTAAATAATCTCTTTTTCTGAGTTCTGTTGGAGCACTTTCAATTTTATCTGGTAATTTCAGTTCAGGTTCTGTGTTTACTTGTGAAGATTCATTTTTATCTTGAACGTCGTCTAACTCATTTTTTGGCTGTACAGATGAAAGTAAAACAGTTTCAGGAATATTCTGTAAAATTAAAAAAATATTCTAAACGGATTGATATACAATATATATGGTTTTTTAAAAAGATTTCCGTTGATGAATGTATTATCATTAATTGACGTAAAACATTCAAAATGCAATTTGAACCATTTATATGGTAATTGTTAAATTTACAGAATGTAAAGGTCATTAAATTCATAATTAGAAGTGTTATAATAAATTTGTAATAAAGATTATGAATTAGTATGCAATACATTTTAAAATTAGAGTGCGTTCTGTTTATTATATTATATAATTAAAAACATCATATATGTGTGATTATAAGCAAAAATAGAAAAATTAATGGAAGAGCGTTCAAATATAATTATAAAATCTTTAATCGATAACTGGTATTATCGATAACGAAAGATCAATTAAACATTTATAAAAAAATGACGTTTAATCTTCCCTAAGAATAAATTGAAGTTTTCTGACAATTAAAAACCGCATCATAGATTATTTTATCAATTTGACGTTTAATAATTTTTTTGTTAAACGAACGACATCCCAAGGATTGTGACAATTAACAACCTTTATGGTGACATTTCGATTGACAGAGGAGAGCGAAAACTAGTATGAATAGTGACAGGCGTGCAGTTACAATAGCTAAAGTGTATTACACCAATATCGGTGATTTGACTGCGAAATCGGTACATGTAATTGATAACATCGATTTGATTCTCTGTTCATATGACTAAATCTATTGATGATTTATATTAATTATTAGCAATTGTTGTAGCAACATTTCTGGATCTTAGAAAAAAACCCATTGACCTTTGTATTATTAATAAACGAAAAAATTTGATCATAGCGTTTTAATCAAAATGAAATGACTAATAAAATCATAATTGGTACAATTTTTTTTTTGTAAATTTGCATATGTAAATTCATTAATATTCACTAAATCTAAGAGATTAAATGGGAAGTCTGTACATTAAGAATTTTATAAACAATAATCTTATAATTTGATATTATGCAATTACGAAAAACATATGGTAATATTCTTTTTCAGATTTTTTTATGGGATTTTGACATAATTGTGATCTTTAATTCCACGCCTACATCCGATCCACTTAAATAAGTCGATGAATCATTTAAAATAAAATAAACTTGAATGCAATGAGATATTAAGAATAGTAAATATTGACATAAAACAGTCGATATTAGCTATAAATTGAATCATCATCATCATAACCTTAATTTCATAAGAAAACATAGAAGCATAAAGAATTTGGTAAATAAAAGCGAGTCATATACACAATTTCGTAAATGACTTCAAAACTGGTGGTAATTATTATAATGAACTTCGTGAAGGTTGGTAACTTTCACGTTGCGAAATAATATTACAAATGGCAGTGAAAAGGTCGCTCTTTAAAATTAAAAAAGTAGTCTATATTCGCAGTATCGCAGAATCTTATTAGTCAGGCAATCTTGGAGATAGAAAATGCAAACAGTTAAGTCCAGCTTTCTGTGCAAATTATAAAAAAGGTTCATGTGAAATCTGTAACAACATATTAGTTACACAGATTAGCAAAGAACAACGTGTTCGTTCTAATGACAAAGTATTATGGTGAAATTCATTATTATATTATTTGGGTACTTGAATAAGTAATGTCATTGAAAGTATTGCCCATCACTACGACTTGTCCTTTGAGACTATCCATGAATCGAGCCATTTTTTGAAATCTGCATAAGAATGACCATTAGTCATTGATCAGAAGAAGTGGTAATCGGAAGGAGTAATGTTCGGTGAATATGGCGGGTGAGGTAGGATTTACCATTTGAGCGTTTCCATGTGCGTATGTGGCCAAGTCATGTTTTACTGTGAAATTACTTTGTCGTGTCTCCCTTCATATTACGGGTATTTTTCCTTCTATTCTCGGCTCAAATGCATCCATAGTAGTCGATAAGGATGTCCCACAATGGTTTAGTTATGTTTGAGAAGTAACTTATCATGCCGCGAATAACTCAAAATTATTATTAAAATAGAGAATTATGTGGTATTGAGTACAGGTACAAAAGAGTACAATTGATTTATGGTTTGCAGTGTTGAAATTTGGACAAAGAAAATTGATTGAACAGAGCATAGACAATTTTGTTATTCAAAGTTGAGATATGATACACCACATCTGCATTAATTTTAACAACTACCATAATCTTGAATTTTGTTAATACCATTAAATATTGTCTTCCACATGACAATACTTTGATTTGCTCCATTACTTAGCAATAAACCAACTCCGCCACTTGTTCTGTAACGCGACTTTTAGGGTTTCACACGGAGATGCTGTTCAGTCAGTCTCACTTAGCTTACGATCGTCTAATTTGTACCTATCATAGTGTCCGTTTCGTTTAGTCAAAAGTCGCCGAATTCGATGTCATTTAACAATGTTTAGTAATTTATAAATGCATATGGCCCAAAGTTAACTAAGTTGGTGGAATTGATTTTAGTTCTTAAATCGGTGTATATCAATCACATCTCTAACACTTACTATTTCAATTGAGTTTATTTAATAATGGAAAATTGGACTCCTGATCATGCGTTAATACCACTATATATTATTAATGCGTGTACATTTCAAAAGGACATCCTGCTACAATAAGGAAATATTAACCTATACTTAACTTACCATATCCTCTTCATCCTCAACATAATCACTATGCAATAACATTATTTTCCAGGCATTAACACAATTTGGAATTGATTGAAAATTATCCACTGAATTTAAATCACTTTTACCATTATTATTATTATTAATATTATTATTTCTAACATTTAGTGGTTTCCCTTCATTTTCACTTTCATTAAAATCACTAATTTTATCACAATCAAATTTATTCGATATTATAAAATTATCAAAAATATTATTATTATTATTATAATTATAAATAATTTTATTAAATTTGGAATTTTTTAAATTATATAAAATACACACACTTTTATATGGATCGTAAAAAAATTTACGTTCCGGTTGATCACTTTGATGTTGTGTTAATGATTTTCGTTGTTGTTCAATTACTAAATTTTTATTTACCAAATCTTCAATAAAATCACCATTGCTTTCTAAATCTTGTGCATAAAAAAATTCTTCGGCCACTTCCCATTCATTAATATCAATTGCGTCACTAAATTCATTTGAGTCATATACACTAAAATCATTATGTGATGTATCATCATCTGACATTGAATTACATTGATGTTCTTCTTCATCAGCATCATCGTTGTCATCGTATTCTTCAATAATAGTAGAATAACTATCTCTGGCATTTCCAACTGTTTGGAATTTCCAAATTGATTGGTAAATATTTTCTTCATCATCGTCATTTGAATGCTTGTCTTTAATTAATAATTTTTGGTTTTCACTAATATCACTATTTTGATTATTATTATTATTTTGTGATTTTTGTTCGTTGACTTGATGATGATGAAGATCACTTTCACTTGTAATTTTTTGTACAACAGAACTTTGATTTTCATTGGCCATTGTTGCTGCTGAATTATTAAATTTTAATTGAAAATCACTAATTGTTTTTTTTTTTATTTCACTATTGTTTGAGATATTCACTTTTTTTTCAAAATCATCAATTGTTATTTTTCGTTTTTGTTGTTGTGAACTGTGGCTTTTCTTTTCAAAATCACTAATATCTTGTTTTCTATTATTCATAGTTTGATCTTCACTAATACTTTCACTATTCGGTAATGTTAACTGTTGCTTACATTTAACGTTAATATTATTGGTATTTTTAATTATTTGCTTTTGAAACTCATTTAAATTCGATTTTGTTAATTGTGAAAAATTGTCGTTAAATTTTTTAAAAAATTCCTCAAAAATTATCAGTTGTTGTTTTCCGTCGCTTTTTAATTTTAAACTGTTGATAAAGAATTTCATTGACTGTGGTTGCTGTTGCTCGTAATTATTACTACAACTATTATTACTACTACTAATATGTTTACTAATATTTTTATTATGTTGATAATATTTAAATGAACAATTTTTATCGTAAATTTCCTTGAAAAATAAAACCAATTGTTTATCGTAGGTAATACAAATACGATTTAAACTTAACGATAACAGAATTTTATTTATAAAACAAGGTTTCTTGATGATTTCTTCGCAATTTTTGCCATTTATAATGGGAGACGACAAAATCCCCTTTATCGCTTTCTTATCAATTATGCACTTATGATGCTGCATTCGGTCATTGCAATTCAATTTCACTAATGATACTGGTTTAGAATTGCAAATAGGTTGCTGCTGTGTAGAATCTTCAAGTAAAAATGATTTCAAATGTATATTCTTTGGTCTTAGTAAAATTTCCGAATCTTCATTCGTATGATATTGTGATGATGACGTTAATTGGATCTCATTTACAATATCACTTTTCTTAGAATCACAAACACTATAATTATCATTCATATATGTATCGAATATATTTATTAAACCGTTAACAAATTCCGAATTATTTAATTCATGTTCACTATCACCAATGGTATTTGATTGTAAATTTTGAATATTTGACGTATCGATCGTTGTGTCGGGAAAACTATTTTTTAAAATAAAATAAATTGGATCAAATTTACGATCCAAATTTTCGGCTTCACTTTTATTTTTCACATAAATAGCTTTACGTTTTCTATGATTTTCCATATGGTTTAGTTTAAATTGGTCCACTTCACTTAAGTGATCACTTTTATTAATTGAATTGGCGGCGACGGACCTACTTTTGTTATTATTATTATTGTAACGTCTTTGCACCACCGAATAACGATTTGTATCGCCTTGATATAATTCACAACAACTAAAATTCAATGATGGAATACTTTTAACATTACAAATACTATTTTCATTGTAATCTTCTGTTTGCATTCTCAATGAGGTCATCCAATTTCTTAATGAATCGTTTATTGTGACGTTATCATCATTAATATTATTATGACAATGACGACTTTGATGATAATCATCATCAATGTTAAAAAAATGTGTTGATGATTTTGTTGATGATGGCAATATAAATGGTAATGTATATTTATTACAATAATTATTATTATCTAAATTTTCATAGAATGGGCGTTCTTGCAGACTATACAGACCTATATTTTTTTTTAGAAAATATACAAGTTATTAATTAATAAAACAGAAAAAAAAATATAAATAATAGTTTAATGAGATTACTCCTCGAATTTCTAATTTTAAAGGCACAACGATCTGAGCAATAGCGTGAAATAAGTAGAAAGAATTAATAGCCCTCATGGCAAATAGGCAACGAATTATGCACACGAATATTGATGTAGATTCGGCTATGCTTCGTCCAAGGGTAGGGGAGTTAAACGGCATCCAGGTCGGGATTGGAACGTTTCAAGGAAAAAATCACGGTAATATGACAACTCTGCAGTCATTATCAAAGCAATAACCTAGGGCTTAGGCTATTGCTCATATATTTTTATATGTCGTCCATGAGTTTGAATTTTATGTTCAGCTATCATTGAATTAGCAACAATAATAGACCAAGACCCTAGTAGTCTTGTTGCCAATTCGATGATAGCTGAAAATAAAATTCGAAATCATAGGCAACGTAGTGGATGATATGAAAAAGATTAATGAACTTCTAGCGGAAACGTGCAACAGTTATAATCTAAATCTCTGTTTAAATACTCATTTGTGTAGAACATCGATTTATAGGACTATAACACATTCGCTGTCACAAAATCTGTTAAATATGTCCGAAGTTTAGGTTGATCAGAGTCGAGTTGAATTCTGCTCCAAGTTATGGTGAAATTGCAGATTTAATTTCACCATAACTTGGAGCAGAATTCAACACCTATAGAACAGTAATATAGTTTCAGAAATGTTAAAAGGGGATTGCATCAATATTAGACCTGAGTATTATTAGTCAATTGTAGTTGCCTAATGAAATTCCAATTAAGTAGAAAGAGGGGTTCATAATAAAATTACTGAAAAATTGTAACTATAGTTTCAAAAAGTTTCTGAGGTAAGTATTAAATAGCATGGTGTTAGATCTGGCCTTGAAAATGTAGACTTCTTTCGATTTTCCATAAAAATTGTATATTTCAGCTATAGATTTCAACGAGACGCACAGAGATGGAAGTTTTGTATAGATTGTTCCATATTTTACACTATGAAAACTGTATACGTTAAAATTTTATATTGTTTGGGAAATTAAGCACGACAATATTGTAGTTTATTGCAAATTTTTCCCAAAACAAAAAGCTACATCATTTTAACTAACTATTTTTTTCTGTTCAAAAATGTTCATCTTATGTTTGAGAAATATATCTAAAATAAGATCAATAAATATAGTTAACATTGCCAACTGACAACCTGGGTTGAAATTAACCATTTTGATGAGTCCAATTCATGATCAAGTGGATACACGAGGTAAACATACCGGGGGATAAGAGAACTGAGCAAAAAATAGTAATGAATAGAATGTGCCATTCAATCTAGGCTATTTTTTTACCAATGAGACAAGACAAATGGACAGGGGGACAGAGTAATTTAACGAGATGTTGCATAGACAGGTGGTGCAGCTGACTCAGATTCTAGTTTATAGTAACATGGAGCTTAGGCATGGTAACATATTGCGCCTCTTACCTCATAAAATTATGGCGCATGGTACTGACTATTCGGCGCCAAAGTTGTTGCCTAACAAAGAATTCGCTACCAAATATCCCACACGATCGGAGTGGAAGTACGAAAACCCCTTGGATGGTTTCGATACCATCATTTTCACCGACACTTCCAAGATGGAAGCCGGGGTTGTAGCTGTGGTGTCCTCAGACACTCTTAGCGTGGCAGAATCGTTTAGCCTACCAAACAATTCAAGCGTATTCCAAGCGGAAATGTTTGCTGTTTGGAAGGCATGTGCCTTCTTGTTGTCTGCTTCGACAGTATAACGAGTGGCGATAGTATGGCCACCATTATGTCACATACCTCGTTGGTCTGTAAATCGAAACTGGTCGAGAAATTCTTCCTCGTATTGATGGAGCCAAGTAACGCAGCCGAAATTACGCTGTTATGCGTTCCCGGCCACAAAAACATTGCAGCAAATGAGAGCCAGTAAAAAGGGCTACCTATATGCAAATTATCTAGGATGACTTTGGGTAGAGTAAAATGAAAGAGCTCCTACGATTATCACGTCGGGATGTGGCCAGGTCCGTGACAGTGCTCACAGGACATTGGTCGGTCGGGGACCACGCGTCAAGATTGGGTATCCCTTTCAATTCTTTTTGTCGCAGTTGCGGCAATGAAGATGAAAGGGAAACTACAGAACACCTTCTATGCAAATGCCCAGCACTTTCTCAGCAGAGATATAGGGTGCTGGGTAGGCATATACTACCTAATCTATTTAATGTGCATATCTGCAAGAATCAACCGGGTTTCCTCGAGTTTGTGGTATCAAAACGGCACCTACGTGCTAATTGGGATTCTTCGAAGGTTTACTCGGTTCCGCCACTGCTAACCAACCAACCAACAGGAAGATTTCAAATTCAAATTCTGCTTCAAATCATCGTATACGAGACAGATCGTGCATAGATCACTTAAACACGTTAATAACCATAGATGAACAATTGATTGAATGTCAAACAGCATTATATATCCTCTTCGTCGACTTTAAGCAACCAATTTTTAATATGTTACGATATGGACAATTTTTCGTCCAAACCGATGATGATCATCCGCTGTCTTTATCGTGACTAGCAGAAATATAATACAATAATAAAGTAGAAAGTTTTAAGTACTTGAGAAATTATTTGAAAAGAGATAATAGTGCTAAAAAAGATGTTGAATCACACATATAAAAAGCGAAGCGGGATGGCATTCGATTCAAATTTTTCGTAGTCTTCCAAAGCGTATTTATATTATATATATTTTTTGGCCAAATAAAATATCAAATAAGGATTTGTGGAAATTGTCAGATCTAGCTGACTAAACATCGTAAAAAACGACGGTTAATCGTTGATGTCCTCTATGCTCCCGCAAAATAGCAAAAAATTATAGTGAAATTTCGTTACGAATTGCTTTTTCACCCAGTCGATATTTTGCACGTATTTGGATCCCTTTAACACATTTTCCCATTTCCAAACGTAAATTAGTGATCTATTGGAAAGAAATTCCCTAGATGCAGATCTAGATTTCCGTTGCAGAAATTAAGATCTTTTCTTTTCGCGGACAATTACATATCGTATTTTAACGAAGGTATGAAAAATTTTGGTACACCATAGGACGAAGCATATTGTCATAGAATGGTTTGTTGTGTGATTTTAAAATATACTTACTTTTTGAACCGGAAATTTTATTAAATTCCAAATGTGTGTTCTTATTTAATTGTGCCAAATGTTCATCAGTTTTTCGCAATTTACCATAAATATTTTCCCTATTTTTATTATTTATTCCTATTTTCTGTTTCTTTTTAAGTTCACAAATTTTATTCAAATCAAATGTTTCATTTGTCTTATAAACTGAATCGACATTATGGATAATGTCCAATTTGCAAATTTTACCGGATTTTAATGATTTCTCCTTTGATAATTTCAATTTTTTCTGTCGCAGTGTATCAATGAATCCGGTAAATAAATTTGGTAATTGTTTAATTGGGGGTGGAGAATTTTTTTTCAATAAATTATTATTATTATTATTATTTTCACAATAATTTTTCACTATAAAACAACCATTTTTCTCAAGAATATTACAATTTTCACAATTTTCACCACTAAAAATATGATCACAATTTTCACAAATATTTTCATAAATATTTTCATCAATTTTACTATAGTAATTGGTATATTCGTCACTATTACCAATAAATTGGCAATGATTACAAATTCTAAAATTTATACTTGATAATTGTGATGATTGTTGTGATTGATCACAACAAATTCCTAATCCGCAATGTTCACATAAATTTTCATAAATTACAAAATTTTCACTTTTATTTGTGTTATTATAAAAATTGCAATTAAATTCACTTGAAAAATTACGTGTACGATCGCTTGTACAATCTCTGCAGCAAAATTGTGTACACTTTTCACTACAATTACCTGTACGATCACCTGTACACTGGCTATGTAAACAATATTTTGAACATTCTTTTACAATTTTACGATTAAGTTGCTCTTGATGATGATGTTGATGGTATTGATGATTTTTTTGCGATTTAAGAAGGTATGACGAAGAAAATTGTAAATGTTGAGGATGGTGTGGTTCTTTTGCAACTGTTGTTGTTGTTGTTGTTGTTGTAATTGTTGTTGCTATTGTTGATGTAGAAGACGACAATAATAAATCTGTACTGTCTAGTGATGTACTTATTGAATGAATCAAATTTTTATTTGTTAAAGTTCTTTTTCGAAGTGTTGAATTATTACTAGTAACAACAGCAGAAGTAGCAGCATTAACATCAATATCAACATTCGTAATAGCAACAGCATTATAAACGGCATTGAGAGTTTGATACTTTTTTTTGGAATTTCTTGACATCATTAAGTGGAAATGTGACTCATAAATGTAATATGTTTAGTATAATATAAATACAATAATATAATGTGAAATAGTAAAGTAAATCCCAGAAATTGTGATGTCGTAACCTTCGTATGGGGAATGTCTATATCTATCTGCATATATGTGCGTATAGTTATCTTTGGTAATAAAAAAAAAATACAAGTTTTTGTGTACAAAAGAAGACCTATATATCAATCTAAGCAAGTTATATGAGTTATAACTATACGTCTCTGTACATAATTTCAATAACTTTCTTGAATTTTTTCTTAGTTACTTTCCATTCTTTAAAATGGTTTCTTTGTTTTATATTTATCTTTCCGATTACCATTAATTGTACATTAAATAAACTAAATTGTTAGACACATCGTAGTTTTTTTTAAAGTCTATTTTCTTATTTACAAATAAACATTAAAATTTTAAAAAATGTTTTGGTTCATCATATACAGCAAGCAATTCCCGGTCCCATTTTTTACAATATGAAATGTTTTTTTTTTCTTTCTAAATATTATTGTTATTCAATATGTGATCTGATAAGGAATAATGTGTCGAAACGTCATGAAAATTGATATAAATTCTATTTTTTTAAAAATAATTTTTAATAATACCATCTACCAGTTGAGATAGAAACAAATAAAGTGGATGCGGTATTAAAAAAATTAGGTTTTAAAAAATAAAACATTGTTTTCAAAATTAGTCAATTCCACTCAATTCTTGTGCAATTCATTTATATTTCTTTAATAAGGTAGTGTTTGTGTTTTTAATAAATGCATAAACACTATCAATACTGAAATATATGTTGGAATCATAAAATTCCTGTTGACACAATAATTTTTAAATAGATTATTGCATAGAATTGTTGTAAAATTAACGATGTTATTTTAAACCTCACAAAAGCCAATTTAATCAGTACAAGTTATTGTGAAGGAAAAAAATCGCGTTTTAATCAATCGAAATCGAGATTAATTTCTACAAAAAAAAAATTGAATTCAATTTTTTTAAATCAGCAATGTTTTCAGGAATGACAGAAAATAATTTAAAAGATTTATTGTATATTTTTTGATTCTTTTAAATTATTAATAAAAATAAATATCTTTACCAATGTATTGCAGCATACTGTTTTGATAACAGAAAAAATGTGTTTTTAAAAATTATTACTTTTTAATTACTTTGTCATATAATTATCGTTTCCAAAATTATTTGATCAAATTTCCTTTATTTAGTATTTTTTTCCAATAACAAACCATACAAGAATTGTGCCCGTTTTTATAACAGGAAATTGTATTTTAAAAAAGTGTCACTTCGTTGTTACAAAACAATTTGTGTAAATTTTTTCTATTCAGCAATGCCGACCATATTTTAAAAGATTTAATGCATATTTTTTTTAGATTTTTTCATAAATTTTAATCAAAATTATTTAATTATTTTTTTTTTAATTAATTCTAAAATTACTGACCATACAATTTAGTTGGATCAGTGCCTGTTTTTGTAACATTGGAAAATTTGATTCGAAAAAGTGTAAAGTGTATATTGTTTCAAATATGTCAATATGAAATTTATTAAATAAATCTTTTTCAATTTATTACAACTATTTTAAAAATTTTAATTCTTCAATTCTTCAAATATGTCCAAAATAGATTTAATATTCTCAATTAAGTTAAATTTTTAATTTTTAAATTAAAAACAGTAACTGATTAAAAGTGATAAATAATATGACAATTATAAATACGCTTTAAAAATCAATAAATATATTTATAAAAAAAATATATTTATTGCGAATAGTGTCTATTGTTGTAAAATACTTTATGAAATTTCAGAATTTTATTAATTTTTAAATATATGACATTTTGATATTTTTAGAGTCTGTCATTAAATATTTATTTAAAAAAAAAAAAACTAAATTTAAACCTAAGACATTTTAAACTATTTTTTTTTGTATAAATCAGTAAATATGTTTTACTGTCTTTAGTTTTTCAGATCTTTCTTTTAAAATGTTAATTCAAATCGATTTTAAAAGAAATTTATAAAATACTGCATTTAAAAAAATTTGTACTTTCTATTTAAGTTTTTTTTTAATATATCATCATTCATCAAATCTATCAAATATTTTAACTTACCAAAGTAATTTCGCATTGCTTCTTTCTAATAATTATTTTAAAATGTGTATGCTATTTTTTAAAAGCATATTTAAATAAGAAAAAACTCCTGAATTATGAAAATTATTATGTTTTCAGTTCTTTTTGTCATTTATTTTCAATTTCCGGTTATATTTTAAGGAATTTTTAATAATATGCCTATATCAATAAGTTCCTTTTTTAAAAAGAATTATTACTCATATTTTGTTTTGTATTCTTCTTAAAAGATATTTAAATCACATGGTGGACTCATGTGCTTTTTTTTTTTTTTTGTATAAAATACAATTTGTAAATTTTAGTTATAAATATATATACATTTTTTATTTATTAAACTAATTTATTATCTTAAACTTTTAATTTTTAAATTAGTAGAAGAAAATGATTTAAATTAGTAAATTAATTATTTGTTTTATAAAGAATATTAAACAAAACTCTTTTATACAGTCAATGAGGAATTGTCGAAAAGATTTTTTTTGGTTCTGATATTTCACGCAATAAACCTTAGTTTTAATTTTTTAAAACATTTTCACACTATTAAAGGATTTTTAATTTAGAAGAACCCATTTTTAATTGTCAAAATTTTAATTGGTTTTCTTTTTATTGTTGTATTTAGTTAAAATCACTAAAAATTGACATATTATATATTTTTTAAAACCACTGTGTTCAACTGATATCGAATAAAAAATCCGAATTCCGTTTTGCGTGGCCAATTACTGCAATTAAATGACGACTTAAAACAATGAAAAAGGGTTCACTTGATCAATTCTAATCTAGTGACTAACTGAATTTCTTCAGATTAAAAATAAGATGATGAAACTAAAATTATAACTTATTTATGTTGATGTTAGTACAAATATATGAGTAGCATATAATGTAGCATATAATGTAGCATATTGTATAATATTAATAATTTAATTGATGAATATATATATATATATATATATAGAACATAAATTTTGATATATGAAAAGTAACAATTGCGATCATTGTATTTTATTAATTTTTTAGATATAAGACGATGAAACAGCGACAAATAATATATGAGGGGACTAACACAAGTTGAATCGTCAGAAACAACAAAAATAAAATTTATTTGATACTACACACACATGGATTAACTACGGTCATCCGATAATAACATAGAACATAAAAGAAACGAAATAGTAAATAGTAAATAATTAGATCAGTTGCAATGCGTAGGTGTAATTACATAAAAACCATAACACATATTCAAAGTTTGCCTAAGGTAATTGCCAAGCAGGAAATAACAAATAATGGACTGCATATGATCGAGGTGTACTGTTAAACCATAGATTAGGACATACTTCAAATTATGCACACCTTAAACCATGACGAAATAAAAAATGTGATCCTTTAAAAACTAAAACTATCATAATTCGTCGATGATATGCCGGTTTGAATTCGATGATAAATAGAAATAGGCAATAGAGCTTGACATATTTGCACAGTTATTTGAATAAAATGATGTTGAGCATAATACTAAATGAGATTTGACAGTCGACAAAAATTTCATGGTTCTATTTTTAATTCAAATTCATGTTCAAAAATGAGCATATCAAAATGAATATTAATGATATTATGTTGACATTTGAGAATTGAAAAATTACAATTTAGCAATATTATCATGAGATAAATCTGAACAGACACAGAATTATAAACAGAAATGTAAAGTTGATATCAAACATTTACTGCAATTATGGAATCAATACAAAAAATATTTTTCTATAATCAACTAATATAGTAATTTATTAGTAACCTATGAACAAAAATTGATTATATTAGGATCTTGAACTGAGTTAGTGTCAGTACAGAATCTAATGTGATTCCACATAAATATAGACGAGACATTTATAGTAGATGATTCTAAGGTGGAAGAGCTGTATAACATAATTATAATGTTATGTATGATGCAGATGACAGCAAAGCATAATTTTAAGCAGGCACAGTTTTCGGATTTAAAACTATTTCATGTACGGACTCATATATATATTCGTTGGAAAAAAATCTATCATAGACTATCATAAATATAGTTGTGTCTATGGAATTAGTAAACAAGCAAGACCAATCCTTCTGTACAACTATATAGTAGGAATAACTTTACAGGTCTTCGTTCTTTCCAAATACCAACCTGTATATAACTGTGATAATCCTGTCATAAATTTATGTATTCAAACTTTCCTAAACTTTCCAAATATCTGTAAATTAGGAGAACGAATGAATTTTACTCAATTTTAAGAATCTATATCAGGTTTCCTAGAGCTAATCGAATTTTTGTTAATACCCTTCGAATGCACTGCCTATTGCATATATTACCATTATTTCAATATAGTATTTAGTATGTACTTTTAAGTTTATATAAGACGGATGTGGTCAATATAAAATTCCTTTTCTTTTGCGGTCTTCATATTTTAATAAAATACATAATTTTTTTATTTTTCATAAAAATAATGTTTTTTTTTGTATTTCATGGCAATATTTTAAAGCATACTTTGAAAGATCATTGCTGAATATGATTTTCATAAATTTAAATTTTTTAATTAATCTGTTTATAGACTATCGTCATCATAAGGACATCGCAATTGATATCGATTTTATGATTTCCGGTCTACGCATTACGTGACCGAACCATCTTAATCTACTTTAAGTGATTATTTTGGTCGAACAACAGTTTCGTATACCTTCCCCTTTATCTTTGGTGGCATTTTTCGATCACATAAAACTCCAAACACTTATCTCTACTTGATCCAATAGCAATTTATTCGATGTTGAATATCATAATCGATTTTACCACTTGTTGTGATAAGTGATCCCTAATATTTGAACTTTTTAGTAACAGGAATTGGATGACCGTTCAATATGATCATGCCTTGTTGGGGAGTCGATTGATTACCTTTAAATGCAAAATACATGTACTCTGTTTTAGTGTGACTGATACGTAGTCCGTTGGCCTCCGATACCGAATTCCACATATTTATTTTGGAACCCACTTATTAACACTATGCCTTTCACGAATCCGAACTGGTTTTCTGATATATTAATTAGATCACGAAGTCTTGTGTACAAAATTCTTTCCCATATTTTTAAGGTGTGTGAAGTAAGTTTGATTCCTCTGTAGTTAGAGCAACTGTGTATATCTCCGTTATTTTGATAAAATGGTAAGAGATTGATTCGTCTCCATGAATTTGGCACCTCCGCTTAAAATCTTAGTTAATAAATTTGCTAACCATTGGTATCCAAGATCACCCAGATATTTCCAAAGATCGGATGGAATATAACATCAATATAAAATATTTCAAATTTAGTCTAGCACATAGTAAAATCAGTTTGTGATGAGTTACTACTATTTTTGTACGTTATTAGGTGTTCCTCCTTTTTTGTAGAGTAATTTTTTACTATGGCCAAATTATATGCCATTGCCAATTGCAAAATATCTTCACTCTGAGAATTACTATTGATAAAACCGTAGCCACCATGACAAACATTAAAATTTAGATTTTTCTTGCCAACATGTCCATTTAGATCACCCATAATCAACCTGGTTTCAGTTAATGGAAGATGTTGTAAAACTGATTCCATATGTTTCCAAAATTCCATCTTTGTGAATGCATCGGATCCTGTTTGTGGAGCATATACAGCAATAATATTCATGGTTGGTTGATTGTCTAATAATATCTATAAAGACATTATCCGACCGTTTATTCTATCTACAGACACAACCCTTTGCTCAATGTTTCTGTCAACTACTATTCCGACACCGTTTTTAGAACCTTCACCGTTATAATAAAGCTTGTCCTATATATTTGACCTTGGACTCCTTCCATTTATTGACCACCTAAATTAAAGACCTAAATTAAAGAGACTCTCGTCTCTTTATATATTATCAGGTACACGATGGAATTTCATTGATGAACCAATCTTCATCAGTTTCGTCTGATAAACATTATTTTTAAATACATTTGATAGTTGCATTTGAATCTCACCTTTATGTTTGACTCAGTTAGTGCGACAGCAGACTAATGCCAAAATCAAGATCCTCAAGTAGATTATAGTTAAACATATTACAATACTGTGGGATACATAACTCATGTTAACCAATGTTTATTTATATGAAATATTCTTTTGGGACGAAAGTGCTCATGGCGATTAGTTAAAAAATAATTAACATTACAATTCTGCAACGGTCATATATTAAATGCATAGTACATAGATCGACCGTTTTGCAGACCAATTTATGAGTCATCGAACCGTAGAGGACAAAAGTGACAAGTAAATTAAATTATCTCTTTACTACTACTCGTATTATTCTACACCCGGTCTACGGTCAGCTGTGTATATGAACTTTTGGAGGTTTCATATGTAAATATACAGCTATTGTACTACGGTTTATTGACGTTTTTTATTTTTATTAATTCTAACTTTAATTAATCATTCCAATTAATTATAGCAATTATTTTTGTACGTGTACATACTCGTATATACGGCTATTTATTTATGTCAGTATTATTTTGAACAAAAAAAATATATCCATCAAACAAAAACAAATATTTGTAAATTAAATTATCTGCAGTACTTTTATAACAAAATTTCATCATAAATGACAGATTTTATGATATTTGCTAAAAAATTTGTTTGCTAAAAATATGTGCCTATTTCAATACAATAAATTAATAGTTATTTTCAGTGCCGAAGAAGTACGGAGAACATAATTGGTGAATTGTTGTGGAAATGTCAACAGTTTTTTAGAAGCAAAGGTTGAACAATTTTAACTGTCAGACTTTCAAATTTGTAAAATAAGTGGTAGAATTTTCAGAAAACCTATACGTCCTGTAGTCGCATCAAATTGACTAAGATGAAGAATGTTTTAAGATGTCTCAGTTACATACTTTAAATTCTTTGGTCAAACACAATAAGAGAAACAAGAATTTATAAGAACTGGCATACTTTGATGAGAAAATGAATTATATTTTATTAATGAAATTAAGATGAACAAAATTATGGATTTGTATTATCAACCATTCAATTGATTTTTATTTTCGCACTCAACGAGGTGGCCGTTCAACAATAGAATTTCAAATTATTACAATTAAAACTAAACTCGTCGTGAATGATAAGCAATTGGAAATTTTATCTGGAACTACCAAAAAGTCACTAACCTAGTAAGGGTCTATTAGTTTGTAACTCGTACTGCCGAAACTTTTCAAAAATACGTTAAACGTCAAGAAATGATCTTAGATAGAAAAGGAGTACTATAATGACGTATAAGTTACGGAAATTGACACAATATGAATCTTGGTATGCTGGTAACTGAACGTTTAATTCAATTTAATATCGACTGTTTAATCTTAAACGAGATGCAGTAAATGAACACCGGGCTACTAACTAAGAACTCATAGATCAGCAGTGCTTAAAGTATAATTAAGAGATGGCTACACGAATTCATTCTAATTCTAGTCTATGCAAAATTAAATTCGCAGAACCAGATCAAAAATGAGTGAAGTCAGCCGTTGTAGATAATATTACAAAATGATAGCACAAAGATTAAAAGTGAATACATACTAACTACAAGTCATTTCTACTAACATACATTACATTATTGATAAAGTGTAGTTCTCTGAAAAAAAGGCTAACTTGATCGTGTGTAGTACTATTATATATGGTGTTCGTCGACTTTAAATATGCATTCGACAGTGTGTTGATCTTATTATGATTTGAAAATTTTTCAAAGTTATAGAACACCATACTAATTCATAAACTTGATCCGCGGTCTGTTAAACCTTGAATCGTAGAAGCCTTGATGATACATTTGATAAAGATTTATATGTTAACCACGGACGTAGTTTGCCGCCACTTTCAGACCTGTCCTATTAAATTTGGTTTTGGTAAACAATAAATCACACATGGTATGAGAGATATCGGATCGCACATATACAAACGGCGCATCAAGCGTAATATAAAACTTGGTCGACTAAATATAATGTTACATAGACCGCTTATTAAGAACACTGGTAACAGTGATAATAATAGGACTGACGTAAGGGTGGTAACTATTGTAACGTGTTACACAAGAAATCGACAACAAATATGCGAATATCACTTATTTTGTGAGACCAATTATTTCTTATGTTCATTTCGGAGTTTCGATTTCATTCGACATTACGTCAGTAAATTAGGCACGGCACTGCATTTCTTATAATGTACACAATACATTATTTTATCATTAATTGAGATAAATAAGCAGTTTTCTTGTAGATAAAAAGTCTTATCAGTTGTTACATAATAACAAAGGAGTTACAATTTTGCCAGTGAAATGCAATTTATTGCCCAGATGGACAATTAAAATGCCTCATTAATTTATTTTTTAAATAAACAAGGATAGAATTTGGGTATCAACTAATTATATGTATATCGATTGACGTCAACAAATTATTGATAGATAAACTAAAAATGCATTAACGAATAACATTTTAATTACTACTACTACATAACTACGGGAGTATAGTAAATATTATTGAAGTTATTGAAAATGTACTGAAGTAGTAATGCTTGTTTACGAATATATTCTTTAAATTAAAGCAAACCCGTATTTAAATTCTGGTTCAAAATGTTAATTGGTAACATTGCTTTTAATTGACTTTAATTCGTTCATAGTTTATATTAATAATTAGTCATCTTCATTTCATAAATATGACACATTCTCGTCATTTGCATTATATATTAGCTTAATATTGGACATAATGTTAATATTAGATACAAAGAAATATGGTAAAATTAAAAATAAGATAATTTGGTGACCTCAAAAGTCGTATTGAATCAATACGAATGATTTTGTGTATTGCGTTAGGCACAACCACAAAAGTAAAATGAATTCCTGACTAAGCTCGACGATTTCCGCTTTACGAAAGCGATATTGAATCTGGAACATTAAAATAATGTTTGAATAGACGCCGGTGGCAAAAAAACGAGGGTTAAACGAGATTCAATGGAAATGGGAAAGCATCGAAAGAACAGTATCCACACTGAGGGAACAGTTATTTTCTTTTGTAAGAGC
>JANSTX010048861.1:0-11896 GCA_027564355.1 Penthetria funebris | reverse complement strand
AATAGTGGCGCCATCTATATGTCATCCTACTGACTTATTGAGTGATGGATAAATGAGATAAATTTTAGGCTCGTTACGGTACTTCTTGATATCCTTATTATGTATCAAATTTAATTGTTGTTTATAATTTGAAGGGTCGACCCAAATATTACCACAATTCTGGAATAAAAAATTTACGATTCTGAATATATTGACTATAAATTTATTTACTAACATTTGATGCGTCACGTTCTTAAATAAAAAATCTACTATGGAATCAGATGGTCCAACAGATTTACCAAAAGATCATCTTAAAAAATTATATGCTTACTTTATGCACTTTTAAACAGACATTCAACAATGTATACGTTCCACTTCCTGGAAAATTTCAACGATAATTCAAATTTATAAGACAAATAACTTAAAATCACTTTCAAATTCCCATCCAAATTTCACTATTTTGTGCCTCATCATAACTGTATCAAATCTTTCTGATTGATTATACTGAAAACAAGAATATTTTTTGCCTGACTTTCGTGATTAGGAAAGGGTTATTCAACTGCACAAAAGCATTGAATAGCATGTTTGACATAAGCATACTGCCGATCTATCATAGGGGACTATTGCTGTCTCTCATGATTTATAAATGACTTTCGACACTGCATTGACAAATGATATAATATATTGTTCAAAGTAAATTACATACATGAAATTCTGCGATCACCTAACAAAAATACTCTAAAAGTTTCTCACTAAAAGATCATTCTGGATATACGTTTCTGAAATCATATATCGAATACAAAATCCATAATAACGATTGAAATACAGGGTTATGTTTCTGTTGTATTTATTTGCCATGTATACCAACCACAGAATCAAACATCATCACTATGTGTTGTAAATTTTAAAGTCGATTTATGATTATTTTATTTTTTATTGCAAAATTGATCACTTTTCGATAAGACCAGAAACAAAAGTTAATATCACACAGCTAGTCCAATAGAGGTTGTTTTGGTTCCTTTTTCGTAATTGAATGTTTGATTCAGATATAATTGTTTGTCAAGACATTTTAACGTCAATTACAGGTAGGGGTTGTTACCATAAATCGCAATCAATTGAATAAATATATAGATTAGTCTTATCTCAGTTGTATCAAGTTTCAAGTTCAAGCATCCACATCGTCTGTAACATAAATAATATATATAGGCTTATTAAAGGCATTTTTTTTTTCTCTTTCATTTTGTTTTTTGCATCTCAACCTGGATCACTTGATGCAACTATAAATTGCATACATTTTTATGTACATTTCGTTATATCTAAAATCAAATATATAATAATTACATGTAATTATTAAGTGAGTACTTGCACATATTAGACTTTACAAGTTGCTGGTAATCAAATATGTAAATTTGTATTAAATTACATAAATAGTCAATTAATTGTAATTAAAATTAAATTATGCTAATAATTTTGATTTATTATATCATATACACATGCCGTTACGATTACAAACTCCCTTTTGATCAAGTTTTTAATGAAAATTTTTTAAAAAAAAAGAGGAAAAGCAAATAAAATAACAAGTTTATATGCACAAATCATAAAAAAAAATGCATACAATGTTTTCTCTTCAACATTTATGACAGTTTACATTATTTAAAATTATAAACTCCTTGGAGTGCATTTGTAAGTCGACAACAAAAATGCATAATCTTATCTTCTTGATGAAAAATTTAACATTTGCCAGTAATAATACGAAAAAAAGTAAAAAAAAAAACTTTGCAATTAAATTTTTCATTGCATCTCTCGCATATTCAAAATATTTATTAATATTTCAATGTCATGATTAATGTCAAACTTATTTTAATAATTTTTAATTAACGATAAATGACTTTATAGAAACAGACAATTCCAGTACTAAATTAACATGTACAAATATGTCAAAGCGAAGCTATAAATGATGATAAGGCTGATTTTTAAGTATAAGATTGAACTTTGTCATCAACTAAATAGATTTAAGTCAAAAAGTTCATGCACTTAATAATAAATGTCTATACTTGTACGAGTATTTATATGATTACTTATTTATTATAATGAGATCTACAGGAAGTATGGTTAAACAAAAACTGAAATAATAAATGAATATTTTAAATAATCCTCATATTGGTTAACAATCAATAATATCTTAAGTGGTGACAAATGGAGTAGTCGACTATCATTAAGGTTACTCAATCAATCTTTACATCTACACGATGTCACCAGTATCTCGATCACGGTATACATGAGTAATGGCGTGTGATCGAGGCTAAAAAGATGGTGCTATTGTCGTGTTTGTCGACAGGTTGAAATAACACCTCAGGTTAAAATAACATAACAAACTATATAACTGGGAATTTATCCATAACTGTACAGAAATATTCAAATGTATAAGCTAATTATGATTGATCGTATATTTTCCAGTTGGCAAATTTCAACTATAATTATTTGGGTTTACATTTGATGTTAGATGCATGTTTGAAATGGTGAATTAATAATAATTGGTTTTGAATACCTAATACAAGTGCCGGTTATTGATGAAAAGCAACGTATTTTTCATACAGAAATATTGAAAATCATTGTTTGGGAATTAAGTTCTCAATTATGCTCGCCTGATAGGTGTGTTATGTGTTCTTAATATTTTTTATAAATTAATTAGTTGGCGTATGGATATTGTATCGTTGTGAAAATTTTGCTTTCACTTTTTCTGCTAGTTTGTTTCGTGTTTCTTGATTTCAAGACATTTTGTTAGGACGTGTAAAAGTTTTTCTTACTTTTATTGGATTACAAATACAATAGGTCATTTCTGAGAAATAGTCACTTATTTGTTTATACTTACAAATACAAAATCATACGTTGCATTCGATTGAACTGTCAAATTACTCTTTAAATTACAATAAAGCTACTAAAAATCATTGATTTTAGAATTTTTTTTTATTTTGTCAATTTCAAGCATTTTCATTTCAAATTAGCAACCATGCCCTGAAATTCAATATTAGTAAGTATATTTCGATGACTGGGCCTCACAAGAATAACTGTATTGCACATATAAATGTTTATCAATCAAAGGCTTTATTTTACGTAAAATATTGAACTGAAAAACAATTTTTTATATTTCTGCTCGCCTGTTAAAAATTTGATGATTTTGAGATATTTTGTTAGGACGTCGAAAATGGTCTTTAAAAATGATAATTGGTTATGTTGTCCTAATACAGGTGAAATATTTTTCATAAACTTATTCTCTACACTAGCAAATACAAAATCCTAGATTACATTAAATTTTATATGATATGCATACTATCCCATACATTATGGTATGTGATCGCGGTTGAAAAGATAGTGATAATGTTTTGTTTGACAACAGGTTGGAAAACATGTTAACAACAAACTAAAAGATTTTTTTTTTTAAACTAAAATTATTCTTTAGCGAGTGGATATCCTTTAATGTTCATAACACAAAATTACTTTTTATTTGATCAAAATGATGGATGAGAAGGTTATGAACATAGGAATTTGTGAATATTTGATTTAAAAGCCTGAAAGCCTTAAAATTCAGGAAACGCATGCCCAGACAAACCTGTTCCAAAGACGAGAAGTACGCGACATAAACGTGCCAAGTTATTTAATAGTGCGACAAAACGTAAATTCAACAGAATGCGAGTATGACAACTAAGTTAGTCGTGTATATTAAGTGGATATACCCGAATATTGGGCATCTCAGCAGAACAATTGCCATGATAATATTTATAGAAAAGTGATAGCACTCCCACATTGCGCCTGGTGCTGTAAGCAGCAATTTCATACAGTCCTACACACACATTCTATTGGATTCCATTGAAAATCCTATTACATATAATTCGAATAATTCGAAGCTAGACGATTTCAATAAGGTTCCTCCATCGACTAAACATTCTTGCCACCCTTACGAACAGCAAGAATTCTCCGTTTTTTAGTTGACAGTCGAAACTATATTTAGCATGATTATGTTCTCCTGATACAAATTACGATGACATTTATAGATGTTTTTGAAAATGCAAATATCCCGTATTAAAGATAGAGTTTTCATGTTTGTGGATAAAAAATTAGTGGTTGTGCATGTTTGGCAGTTAAAAATAATACTGAAATCATAGCAATCAACGCCCTAAGTGCTGTTCTTGATGTATAACACATAAAATTTTAAAATAATTAGTATTGTGCATGAAATAATGAACATTTTAATTGTTACCTCATTAAGAATGATATTCATTTTAATTACTTACGATTACATATTTAATTATTTATTCTGATTATCATTTGACTTCTGTATTTCATTAGTTTTTTTTTTATCAACACTGCGATAATCGTATTTGTTTAATAATTTTCAATTTGAACAAAATTAACAACAATTTTATAAACTAATTTTATACGGATATGTGTTCGTATATTATAGTAAATAGAACTTAATTTATGATATACATGAATTTAATTCGTAAATTTGGAAAATAGTGAATATAAAAAATAAAAAATGGAAAATGAGAAATGGACATAATAATGATTTAATTAAATTTATGTCTTTTCTTTTTACCTTAATCGCATATTTTCAATGGGATTATTAACCATTTAACCATTTTATGTAATAAATTTATTGCAGATAATAATACTCTTGTAATTATGATATACATGAAGTAAAAGAGAAGTTGTTAAGTTTACAAATAATCCTGTACGGAGGACAACCTTGAAGAAGTTCATCGATTTAATGTTATTCATCCACTTGTACGAAAGATATAAGAAATTATTAATACTTGTGTGGAATAACTTTATTTTTGATTAAAACTAAATATAGGTATAGTTAATTAATTTTATGATTTTTTAATAAACTAACCCAACATGGGTGCTACAAACTGGAATGCCATATAATTAATAAATATAAGAGATTTCAATTAAAAAATAATGATTTTGTTATGTGTTAATAATTGGATTACATACGAGTACTTTTTATATAAAATTAACTTGTACATATTTTTGGATTAATTTATAAAAATATTTATAACATCTTCATTTAAAATTGATTTTAATCAAACAAATAGTTTTATGAATTCGTATACATTCATTACTTTTGTAATTATTCTCGGTGCCACACATAATGCAGATATATAAGCGATAGCTTAAAAATCAGTTGAAATGAAACATGTAGGTATTGGACTTATTAAGCTATTCGCTTCTGTAAAATCTACTGAATCAAATATTAGTTTCATAGGCGGGAAATTTAAAGAAAGCACAATTGTATTGGTTTATGTACTCCTAATAATATGAACTATCAAATGTTCTGCATTTGGGTACTAAATAGAACATATAAGCAGAATTCTGACCTTTGTATCAGGAATTCATAAATTGTCAAACATTCTTCTTTATGATTAAAGTTAACTCTGAAACACTGTGTCAGGTATGAGAATCAAATTTGAGCAACTTGTTAAATACAGTTCACAAGTCGGTCAAAACATTAATGTTTTAAGGACAGAAGTAATGAAGATTGGTACATCTACGAGATATTCACTTAAGATCAATTACCAAAAAAGTAGATTAAATAAAGGATTTTTTAGACATTTAATAATAAATAAAGGATTTTTTTGACATTTTGGTGCTGAAACAGATGTAAAGTTCCGGATACAAAAGGCTCGCCAAATGTGTGGCATGCTAAATAGAGTGTTTAAATTTAAAACTATTTGTTTTTAGTATTATGACGGCGAAACTTGAAACGAACAACATTTTATGTCACAAATTTAAGTTTTTGTATTTGGTTTGGCAGACGCATTTACTAAAACTTTTTTGGCCGAATGCAATATCAAAACGAGAATTTGTGGAGATTGGATGTTCTGGAGGTGATGAAATGAAAAAGATACTTACTAGAGAAGATAGCGAAGATCAAGATGACTATTTATAATATAATGATTTTGTATGGTTTAAAATATAACTAAAAATTACAATAGTGTTACAAAAACCTCATCTTAGCGGCTCTTAGGATTTAGAAACGGTTGACTGATACATGAATGACTCTAAATGATTATCATCAATTATATTTATATTTATTTTTTTTATATTTTTATATATACATAACCAATGGGTGACAAAGACACAATAGACACTTTTTAGTGCATATGGAGACAATACATTTCAGCACAATTTCTTTTGACAAAACCCAACAAAGCATAAGACATAGATGTTATGTAGTCAAACAAAACTCCTAAATCACGGACAAAAGATGTACGGATCAGTGGACAATCATCTAGGTAATAATTCGCAATTATTGAATCATGTTCTCTGTGAAATGTAGTAGTATTACATTTAGAAATAAATGTAAAGTGATAAATGATTATCCATGCACTATTTGCTTAATTGGTCTTATTAAAATTGTGCCACATTGCCGGAGTTATTTATAGGACAGTATAATTTTAGATCGTCACCATATATCAAACATTTACAATCACCATACGTCAAACATTTACAGACATTAACGATGTCATTAATAAACAAATTGAACACAAGTGGACCGTGTTGACATCCCTGGGGCACACCAGACCGTACCAAAAAATGTCTAGATTGAAGATTCATTAATCTTGACATATTGTTTACGATTGGTTAAATATGACATAATCCATGCCAACATAGACGAGTGTATACCTATTGTCGCAAGTTTGTCGAAAAGAATTTGATGAGAAACCCCTATCGAAAGCCTTGCTAAAGTCAGTATACACTAAATCTAATTGTTTGTCACACTCAATCACATTTATAGCAAAGTTTGTGAAAATCAACAGATTCGAAGGTCTAGAACACGACCCTTTATGAAACCATGTTGGAGCGAGGTTATAATTTTCCCCACTTTAGTAGAAAGTGAGTTGCAAGCAATTAACTCAAAAAGTTTGACAAAAGTTTGTAGTATAGCAATACTCCTATAAATCCTGGAGCCAGTTTTAAAGATGGGAGTAATATGCGAAATTTTATACATTGTCGAAAAAAATACCTAATTCTAATGACTTATTGAATATTAAACATAACGGTGTAGACAAAGATACAGCGCTAGATTTTATAAACCCTTACTGGCATGAATAAATGACACAGCGTTAAGAATATCAGTATCCGATAAGCGGATATGACCGATGTTCAGCACAGTAAGTTGTATCTGAATCCTTGTCCACGGCGTTAACATATACATAGATTCAGAGAAATCAGCGAAAAGATCGCATATATTCCACGCATTTGATGTTTCGATGGCAATTTAACTCATAGTTGAAGGATGCCCAAAGGTTTTCCATTTTAAATTAATAAAATCGAAAAATTTCTTGGGGTTTCTAACTAAATTCTATTGAATTTTACGAAGATATATATTATACAGAAATCTTTGATAATTCACAAACTTTTTTCCTTAGGAATGCGTATGTTCGATATTGTTGAATTATCCCAGCTGCCACATATACACGTAATATTCTTTTTATTTAAGAGCTTGATTAGTGTCCCATTGTACCAAGGTGGATGTTTATTCTTTTTGTTTTATTTTTTTTGGAACAAATAAACAGACACCAGTAAATAATATATGATAAATGGCCATAACCATATATCGTTAATATTAGTACAATTCACAAAAACATTTATTCAATTAAAATTTTATCAAGATATGGTATCAACCAATGATGAAAAGTAAGTTTTCTTAAAATTAAACAAATAAATTCCACGTTAAAATCCAATTCTATCACTAGTGATTTATGGTGAATATTTTCGTGTTTCAAACACAAGATTTAATGGAAATAATATCAGACGTGGAGCACAGAATTAGATGTAGTATTCTGTTATTCATATTCCTTAAATAGTTCATCTGTATGTATAAACAGAGACGTAATAAAGTGTTCAGTAGTCCTTGTACATTTTGATAATATAAAAAAAAGTTTACCGGATATATTCTCAGGTAGCGATTCAGTACAGTCAACACAATCAACAGCGAGTGTTTCGTCTACTGTGTGAGATGATATTTCGGCTACAATAAAAGTGTTGTCAGCTACAAAGTGTTGAATTAGAATATTTAGAATGAAGTTGTAAATTGCTGAACTTTTCTGTAAATAAAGTACGTATTATATACAAACTTTAATTTATTTTTACAATAATTAACATCTATAAAATTAAACTGATAACATATACTGCAAGATAACATCATGGGTAAAATTGATTTATTATTCATCAACTGTGTGTTATTTAGAGTATACGTGCTTGACAAATTCCAAACACTTTTAACTGTATCGCAAGCATCAGTAATTAGATATGGATATTTGAAGAATAACTATATTGTCCAAAACCGTTTACAGTACACCAGAAAAAAGTAAATGGGAACTACGTACTTTTGATTCATTTAAATCAAATTAAGTTATTTAAATTTTGAGTATCTACGAAAGAAATGGAAGCGATAAATTTTAAGTTCATTCTAAAGACAATAAAGAAAAATATCGACCCTAATAACTTTAAAAGTTTTTTGTTTTGCTGAATCTCATTTGGGTCCATAGATAATGTCAAAATTAATTTACATTTATGCTGATAACTGTACTTTGTTTCACTCTTATTATATCGATAAGGGGTCAAATGAGATCCCAGTAAATATATTATATAATTGTATAATATGTGCATTTGATAGATCAAAATTAATTTCTAAGTAATTATTGTGTAATTGTGGATTAGAAAATTTTATATAAAGACCTTTATTTTGAGAAATTAATTTATAGATTTTAAAATAATTCAATTATATTTCAATTGCATTGAATTTTTTTATACAACATTATTTATTTGAATTTTCAATATAAAAATATAAATTTAAACATATAAATTAATAATTTTTATTATATTAAATATTTTCTAAATGTTGTAGATTCTTATTTTAAACCTTGTTTAAAAACCAACTGGTTATTGCAATACTATCGTATGATATCCATTTGACTGTGTTACTAATTTGAAAATTTCGTAATTCATGTATTACAGTACATGGGAAGGCTGTTTGATGCTAAAATTACCATATTATTATTACTATTATTAATGAATATCAAGTTTATTTTTATCCAAATAATAAATACAATTTACCGATCTTCTTTTTATAATGTAAATTACCAATATTTTATATTATAACACAACAATATTAAAATCATTTTGATCATAATATTATTTAAGTGATCATTTTAATAATAGTAGGCTAATATTTAGATATCCTACGCAAAAATAATATTTTATATTATTTAAACTACTAGTAGTAGTTGTAATAGTAGTAGGTATTAGGTAGTATACTGCAAAGTATCCACAAATTATAAAATGAAAATAAATGCATTCCTTTTTATTAAAATAATAAAATTATGCATATATATATATGTATATAAAGGAAGGAATATAATATAAAATAATAAACATGAAATTTTATGTGTATGTCAAGGATCAGAGAAAATGTATATGGTCAAGGAAATCATGAACAGCAATTATAAAAGAAATTATATAACAACAAAAAAAAATATTCAAATTAAAAAAATCATACCTCACATATTTTATTTATATTCGACAAATGAAATTAATTAATTAATTAATTAATTAATTTATATATTTTTCATATGCAGACAATTTTACCCAAATATTTATCACTAGAAAGTGACAAATAAAATGTTAAATTAGCATAATTTGAAAAATGTTATTTAAGAACTAAATTGATGTTCGAAGATTGTAGTGCAGAAAATACAAACAATTTTTGTGGGTAAAATTGAACAGCTGCTATGGTTAAAGAAACAAATCGTCTGTTATAAATTAACATCTAAATTAACGACTATGTTCACTGTAAAATTAAGAAAAAAATTAAATTTTCTTAGTTGCAAATATTTAGAAAAAAGTTAACTTTCACATTCAGTAGTTAAATTTTTGAATATAATCTTAGATTAAACGTTACATATTTTTTAATGTTCCCGTTTAATGTGTAAATTATTACAATATTTTTTTTTTTTTTTTATTAATTTATTGATTAATGACAACAATAATTTCTTTTTATTCTCTTTTCAGGTATGTAAAATATTATAAATTTAAATTATAAGCTTCAATTTGTCAGCATATAAAGTAAGTTAATATTAAAATATAATTTATGTTATTAAAAATTCTATAAATTGAAATTTTGCATCCTAAATAAAATTTAACACAAATTTGACCGTATAAAAATTCTGTATGGTGCGTCTAAATTTGTTATCATCGTCATCATTTCAGTTTATATAAGTAAACAGCACAACATAGGACTTTCGAAGCCTTTTCCAGGAAGAATTACTTCAACCAAAATCACCGGTATGTAAAATTTCGCAATTTCATACTGAGAATTGTCGATAATTATTTTCAAATATGTCAATGTGAATTAATTATTGGTTAAATATTTTCGTATTTGATTTTTTTTTTTTTATTTGGCCATATGAAAATCATATAAACACAATATTATTATAAAAACATTCAAATAATATGTTCAAAAACCCTTAAGGTAGCCTTTAAAATTCCCTGGAAATTTTACTTAACCATAACAAATCGTTTCTCTATCTCTAACAAAATATTGAAGGATCAACAAAAAAAATAAAGTTACATTCCTACTATTTTCAATATTTTCTACTTTGCAAGCGATTGTGCCATTAAATTTATTGCATTTTTATTAATTATAAGGAAATAAAATCTAATATAAAATCATTTCAGTGTCATTTTCCATAAAAATTATTACATTTTATTAAGTGGTTTAATTAATTTCAGATATGATTTATTGTTGCAATAAATATATTGTAACCTATATATGGATTATGTGTCAATTTAGTGCTACGTACATTTTAGATAAATAAATGTATATTATATAATTATATGCATTTTCAAGAAATTTTAAATCTTTTAAAATTTTGTCTGATTATTTAAATTTACTATTTCAAATACTTGGCAATAAGTAACCAAAAATCGAATTAATAAATTTGATCGAAATAAATAGAAAACAAAGAGGCATAAATATCGCTTTTAGAAACAGAAATGCAATCATAACTCGAATTAAGATTTTTTTTTATATTACCAAATTTTAACCAAATATAAATAAACAAATATAAATTTGTTATATTTTTGATTTACATTTCACTTTTACTATTAGTGGTTTATATGACAAATAACAAACAAGGCTCTTTTGCAAAAAAACCGACGTTTCGCTTATTTAAGCTTCTTCAGGGTTCGTTGATCCGTCTTTTAAAAATTTAAAAAAATGATTATTAATTAATTATTAATATTTTGAGCGAAGATCTGCCTTTTTTTTTTTTTTTTGTTAAACAATCAAATATTAAAAATGATCCTTAAATTGTAATTTACAAATTATTTTCATTTTAATAAAATTTTCGAGACAATAGCAGCACAATGAGATAAAGTTTGGTTTAGTATTAGTCAGCCACTCCATTTGTCATTCACATACGTCAGAATTTCTTGAATATAATTTGATTGGATTCCTATTCGATGAGAAAGAAGTGTGATAGCAGTTACTAGTAATTTATTTTTTAATAATATCATGGCATCAAATGGCATATATTTTTTTAATCTAAAAGAAAATATACTGCAAAATAAAAATATTATTCAATTAAGCAGTCGCAAAGCGTTTTTCTTAAATGTTGAAAAATGATTTATAATTATTATTAAATATTATAAAATTGAATACTCGCGAAGCGTCTTTTTAAAAATTTTAAAAAATAATTTATAATTAATTATTAATATTTTGAACGAAAATCTTCCTTTTTCAGGCCCTAGGAACGAAGTTCCAAGTGGCTATTGTATTTGATTCCGTTCATGTAACGCCAAGAAATAAACATCTCAGAAAAAAAAAAATTACACAGAAGTACTTATA
>JANSTX010048850.1:0-11896 GCA_027564355.1 Penthetria funebris | reverse complement strand
ATATGTACTGATACTCTACTATAATACTTGAATGAATGACGAATCTTGACAATGACCTTCTTAGCCACTCGAAAATTCAAAAAGAAATGAAAAATTTACTCAAAAAATGTTTATTTTAAATATTATTTTTCATATGGAAATATTATACTCTTATACGAGCCCATAAACATATCTCGATGATTATACAGAATTTAATACCAAAATAAATGCGATACAGGAAACTGAAAGTTTGAAACTATCAAATTGTGGATATTTCTATTATAACTAAGTTGAATATACACCCCATTTTAAAGCATCCAGAAAATATATTCAAATCATATGAACATAAAATACATATGAATGTGAATTGTTTATTGTTTATTATTTAGCACATAAAAAAAATAAAATCACATGGAATAAAATATCATGAGCTTAAGCTATGCCCACAAGAGCATAGGCACAAAGTTCGACTTTATGCTTGTCTTTATGGATATGACGATTATAAGACGTAAATATATAGATAGAACAAAACTCTGTGTGTTAAAGTCGGCCTTCATTTATCATCTTGTGACATGTGAATTTTTTTGCAATCCCATAACTCCTATAATAAACCAACTTCTAATAAAATTAAATAGCATTTGTTAAACAAATCCTTTATTTTATTTGTCAATAAATTGGACCAAAATCGAAACTGGTATTCATCATCTCATCACCTAAATATGTACACCAAATGAGTGTATTGGGCGACACTATAATGTTACTTTATCTAATATGCATGCAAATGCACCATAAAATGTAAACTCAAACAACTATCATTAGAATTGGGAAGTATAGAGCAATTACGCTTATTCCACTTATACATTTGATTATTTCAATGAGTGCTGTAGTGCATAAACTGTTAGTTACCTATAGATTGTTTGTTGAATGTTGTTTTCCATTCAAATGACAAACACAACCCTCTAGTTAGCTTCGATCGAAAGCAATTTCGGGCATTTATCGTGATCAAGTTATAGATGAAACGGCGCCAAGGTGAAAGATGGGTTAGGTTTGGCATTATAAATCAAATGTTATTATATAATGTTAATAATTTTATTGTGATTTAATCTAAATTTCTTTTCTATACTTTCTTTTGTTCATAATCAAAATCAATAATTAAAACAAAGTATATTTATTTTTGATAAGAAAGTTTTAACATGACGTAGTTTGATTTTCATAGACATCAAGTTTTAATTGATTACTCATAGCCATTTTATTGAATAAGCATTTTTTTTTATGTGTTTTATGATTATAAATTCTAAAATAACTGTCAATAATATTACTTCTGCCTTTATTTCATTTAGTACTTTAGAAAGATAATGATATGCACTACTGAAATAGTCACGTTTCAGATCCACATGTTTTTTTATTGACTTTAATAAAGCTTTAGATTGTTAGTATAAACAACTTGAAACCACTTTTGAAAAATGTCGTGACAACGCATTTTAGCATCAGATATTCCAATATAATAAAGCACTCGATTGTATTGATTAAAAACATCAAATTTATCAATATTCAGTTTTATAACGGCGATGACAGACCGGATAACGCAATGCTCGAAATTATTAGTATTAATATGGAGTTGATAAAATAATTTGCTATACAATTCTCATTTACAAGAACTGGTTAACATATTGGTGCCATATATAATTAATAATTTTCTAATCTCTAACAAAAATATAATCCTTGCACTATATTGAATTGAACTATAATATATAATGATGATCATAAATCAGTTACTTCTGGATTGTTAAGTAATTGTGACTATTCAAATTTCAGAATTCTAATGATGGTTTTGAATACTTTTATTATATTCTAAATACATTGTGATTTTGAAGTAATGGTTACATGGGTCCGCTTATAGATAGATCAGATTCAAAACCATTTATCTGTTGACTCTCTAAACATTGCATAAGAAAAATCTTATGGAAACACATTTAGCAACACTACGTTGTCCTAAATAGGAAGATTTACTTGTTGTGCGAAGTCAAGTGCATTAAAAAAAATCTCATTAATGCAAATCTGTTGAATATTTTGTCAGGTTATATAAACTATAAGTAGAAATATAGATTGGTTCGCTGTGTATTTCCGCATTATTTGTATCATTTTTAGACGGCAAGATCAGTGTCGTTAAAAGTTAATGAATGGTTAGTCCACAGAAAAAAAAACTTAAGAAGATTTGGCGAATAATTGTGTGATTCAAGCTCCACTTAATCATGAAAGTAAAATGATCTATTACACACATATATGTTATATGTCTGTTCAGTTTTTTATTCTTGAAAACCCCACTTTCATTATATCTATTTGACCCAAATGTATAGCTAATGGGTGGAATTTTATAGAAATTTTTCATAATTGTAATTATATTATGAAGTTGGATTGCCAATTGGTTTTACATGAGTTCGTATAATATTTTCTTGAATTATTTATTCCAAACTCGGATAAATCGGTAAAGAATAATTCAAAACTTTGTGTCGATGAAAAATGTAATAATAAATAAAAATTAGGCATATTTGACATAATTGATTCGCTTCCTCATTCCTACATATGTACGATTTCTATTCTATCTAACCAGTTTCTAACAGTATTATAGTTGGGATATCTCCTGACCAACGCAATTGTAAATAAATCTATAGACTTTAATTCTATATAGAAATACTTGGAAAAGATAATTAACTTCAAGAAAATATAGCATATTTGGAATCTAGCAATATTATTTATGATAAGCAATATGGTTTTTTGTCTTAGATAGCAATACTGGAAACATTATTTTAACGGAATCTTACGAAAAAAAGTACAAATGTTTTGGTGAGACGTATAGGTACTCGCACCCGATATTAAACAACTCATTGACAGAGTTTGGAATGGGACATTTATTGTCAATAGCTTATGGTATTACTCATGATTTTAATCTCAAACATTATGAATGGGTGTGTTCAATACAGGTTATTTTGAAAAGCATTACTTATAATATTTTCAAACTTGATGTTGGGATCCTATTTTTTAATGTTTATTATATTGATATTTTTTCAGTAACATCAAACCAAATAATAAACTTATGTTGATGACAGTACTCTGTAGATATTCCTTTTATTCGTTGCAAAAAAATATTTGAATCTAGAAAATATTGCCATTGTATGTGCAACGTATCTTCTACAAATAGTTGATAAATGTTCAATTGGTCACATATTGACTGTGTTTAGCATAGGCAATTTTTTTTCCATAGATTTCATCACAGATGCTCTGCAGCTGAGATCACTATCTAATATTCGAGTATTTTCTATATAAATATGCGATATGCTCGAATCAATATGTTGGTTTTTACATTTGGAACCTTCTTGCGGAAAATGTATTTCCTTAACAATATAGCCAACCATAATTTAAAACTGTTGATATCAAAATTCTTCCTTAAAATCCAACTTCTCATTCGAGTACTCTATACTGTTTGCATAAGATGTTTCAAAATTTATAACTTACATCCAACGACTTCAATTTCCGTTAGATGAATATAGAATAAATTAAAAATAATTTTGTCGATACATAGGAATATCGAATCCCTTAAAGTAGCAAAATTAAATAAAATTGTTTTGATTGAATATTTGAAAATACATTGCAATTCTATGCATCATTGCTCTGGTTCCACAAATTGATACAATTGCTGAATCTATAGTAAATCAGATATGCCTGTAGTAGCTGGGAATTATTTCAAATGAATTAATGAATAAAATCTAGAACCTATTTTTATATAAGACTTTTGTTGCACATATTCAATTATATAATATGTGTACATGTATTCATTGCATTAGAGTAATTCATTCAGTATTGTAAAAAGGTATGCATCTGCAAAAATGGTGCAATGCGCTAAATGAAATGCATTTCATTTAGTTTTTCATTTTTCTTGTTATTTTTTTTATTTATTCTTTTTTATTTTTATTTTTATTTTAATTTGGAATAAAGGTGGAAAAGTACATCAATGAGAATAGCTATATAATAATAATAATATAAAATACCCATCACGAATATAAATTATAATAGATATAAAATATGGTATAATGGAAAATGTGCATCTATACACGAGTGTATATTATTTAATATAAGGGATTGCCTTTTTTATAATAATTTTGTATGAAATTAAGGCTTAAATATAAAATTATAATATTTTACTATTTACTTAGTACTCATTGAATATCATGAATTATATATACATAGCTCTAATACAAGTATAAAAATTACGATGGAGGTTATATGGTTTTATTTTTGTCGACAATTGAAAAATAATTTTAGGGTAGATTTTATTTATCGCTCAGTTTCTATTGTCATATCAAACATATATATGAATATTCTATATAGTTAGGGAATACATGGGTATATTCTCAGTGAAGATGGTAATTTTGAATAATAAATTATCGGTTTATAAAAATTTTACTTTAAAATCACTGCTAATATGAAAATCATAATCTAAATTTTATCCATTAACTTAATCAGCGATCGATACAGATAAATTGAACCATTAGAATACATTAATCTCAAATGTATCGAAACATTACAATATACTTTCAAGTAAAAGATCTATATTATTAGAACTGGATTAGAACTGCAATTGAGTTCTCCGCCTTGTAAACCAAAAAAACTCTGCAGAAAATTTTGCGATAACTAAAATTGTGTACAGCTACAACGTCTACTTGGTTGTATTTCAACTATGTTTGTAGGCATCAGAAAACTTATTTACTATATGCTATATTGTCGAAATAATTCAGTTGTTAGTCATCATCATTAGGATACGGAAACGCTCAAAAAATATATATAACATAGAAAATGCAGATTTGACATTAACAATCAAAGAATTGTGAAATTTGCAATAAAACTGTAAGTCAAATTCAAACTATAATTGTTCTAAACTAAATTACATCATACAACAAATTAATGAATATTACATAAATAAAATGAAAAAAAAAGGATAATTTTTAATATGGACATTTTATATTAAATGTAAATCATCCTTTGCAACTGAGTATTATATATAGTTTCAGAAATAAAATGAAAAAAATTAAAGTATCAAAAACGATGAAAATGTAGTGGACATATTGCTCAAAAATACCACCGATGAATATATAATACCTTTATTATAAAATGTGATTTGGAGTGCCTCACTTTTAAGAGGCCCGTTTTTATGTAAAAATATATTTTAAATATATAAGTATATATACATGTTACATGTGGACCTCCCACACTGATTTTGAAAACGATTTATTCAAAATTTTGATTTAATATACTTTCAATACAATTCAAATCAAAATTGCTACCATAAAATGAAAGATGTTAATCACTTATAATATTCACTGTCTTAAGAAAATTGTAAAAATAATATGCTACAATATTTTTGATTTTCAGCTTAAGCGAAATTACGGACGACACCCATAATGGTATTTGACTCATAATTCTGATAAATTCGGAGAACAGACCTTCTCATCATAAAGTTTTTTTTTTACCTTTCATGGATACTCCGGGAACATACTGTCTTATATGGTCTGTGATGGAAAAAATTTATTTTAATAATGTTACATAAACTAGATACTCAAATGATTATTCAGCTTCAGGATAAAATAAATATTTTCTAGACGCTTAAGTAAAACAAGTGTTTTTTTTTTTTTTTTTTTTGATATCTTTAAATACTACCTAAAATTTCCCTTTTGCCTGATACTAAATTTTTGAAAAAATGTATTTTTTTGCATGAACACTTGAATCGTTCAACTTTATGTGATCTTATGTTAACGTTTATATTATGTTGTCGCACAGAGAAACTTATGCGATCTCACGATAAAACTTCACGTCATCTTAAGGTAATAAAGTTTCAAAAACTAATTCAAGTGATGCATTTGTAATTAGGGTAAAAGAATATATATTTTTGCCATAAAAAAATTTCTGCAAAAGTCTGATACTAAAGTGTTGAATTTTTTAAATTTTACCATAAATGTTCGGTAATCGCCAATCCTCAAGTATATTATCTTATGTGATGTCACAGTATAATAATATATTAAATAAAGACGAACACTATTCATTGAGTTAGTTATTCTGCTTCTGTGGCTGTAAGTATAGTTATTTGTTTTTAAGACTTTAATTATTTCATGTTCCATTTAAATAATTAATACTATGGTTAACGTGTGTTTTGAATTAGCTACAATCTTAATTATACTCAAATCAAGGGAGTGGTATACTTTACTGAAAATATGAGCACTTAAAATTATTTTTTCATATAACTAATTTTATTAAATCCGATATAAATAATAAAAAACGGGAATATTGTCGCATTAAAATTTAACGTTAAATTCCTTTGAAATATTTTTTTTTATGAAGTGACAACACATCTTTTAAACGTGTCGTAAAAGCTGCATAATAATTTGTTTTGCTTTTTTTTCAATTCGGGAATGATTGAGATTATTTTTAAAAGAAATACTAAATAAACTTTATGGGAGCAAAATTGCAGGACCGTTCATTATTGACAATTTTTAATTTCCTACTTGAGCTAAATGAAATTTTACGAAAAACCCGTGTAATTTTTAAAAAGTCTCGTCTGTTTCTTTTTTTGTTTAATTTTAATGTCAATAAATATTTTACGAAAATTAACATATTATTAGCATATAATTTATTCAATTATTTTTAGCTTCTGAAAAAAAGAATTAAAAGAAAATTAATTAAAATTTTTTAAAACTACAGTTAGTTAGAGATTATAAAATTTTTTTTATTGCTCAACAAAACTAAGAAAAATCATTTGCTTTCCATAATAGTGAAAAGTATCATATACTCGTATATTGAATTGAATAGTTCACACGTTTTATTACCTTTTAGTGTACGGGCAAAATCTTCTGAATTTTTATAAATTGTTTTAAAATTCTTTGTTCTTATTCCGACAATGATTATATTATATCTAAAAAATATGCTTTTATTTTATCCAGTTTTTATTTTTTTTATCGGTAATATAAAAATATTATTTTTTTTTTTTTTATTATTAAGTACGATCATATAGGCGATGATAAATTAATATTTTCAATTTTAGCTTTGATCTTTTAAATGAATGGAAAAAAATTGTTTTCATTAATTGAGTATTTTAAAAATTCTCAAATCATTATAAATATTAAATTCTATTAAATGGACTATGAAATAATTTTTGACGGTTAAATTTGCAGAAGCTAACTGAAAAATGTAAACCACACTTTTATAAATTCATTCATATTATAAGTTTGATCGTTTGTATTTAAAAAAAAAAAATGAGTCAGCTTAAACAGAAATATTTATCACCATTATCATATCAACCGTCACTCCACGTATAGAAGTATAAGGCATCAACAAAACTTTTATTTACCATTTTTAGCCATCATACCTTCAAATGATTTCACATCTTATCACTGATTTCAAAGCCTGTATAATGACAATAGTCTGTTATGTTATTTTTGGTCGATTATAGATATTTTATTGTCTATCCAGTTCCAATCTTCAAGATCTGACGACCTAAATAAATCATAATTTGATCTATGCTTTATCTGTCAGATCTGAAACCAACTAATTGCTATTTTCCAAAACATAGCTGATCCTATCGTATACAATTATTGCAACAACCGTTTTTCAATTGATCTATTTATGGAAAACCCGATTTCAGTTTTTCTTAGAGATCTTCTAAAATTGGTTTTAATTACTAATATTTGATACATAAATATAATATGTATTACGTTTTCTAAAATATTACTCATTTTACTATTTCTCGATACCAAACAGTTTACGAGATATTTTAGTTTGCTTCGATTAGGGCATCTGCTGACATGTATGTTTTTCTGACACAGAATCTAAAAATTTGATTTTATTTATTAGTTGTTATTACGTATATTTACAATAATTTAATATAATTATTTTAGATTTGTGTCAGGAGAACATAATCAAAAGAATGTCTAATATATATCAAAAACTATTGGAAATAGAGTTTTGTAGACTAAGCCAGGAACAATCTTCTTAGGGTATTTGCAATATCAAAATTTAAATGATTGAGTTCAATTATTGATTTATAAGACTATAAGTTGTAAATGATGACATTTCTCCGCTTTTTTTTTCACCAATTCTCAATTAACCCTAACGGATGTCAATTTTATAACTATTAATTAATAGAACCACTTCTAATATACACAAGTTCAAATAGTAACCTAAAGGTTGTCTAATTCGAGTTACATGCTCATTGCTACATTGGTTCTGAAATTAATGTTAGTTCCTGAATAAATGTTTAACCGCATCCATGCAGTTACTAATACAACTGATTTTAAGTTGATAATGCTAATTTTTTTACTTGATAATAGGAATAGTTAATCCATGCCATCAATTAATAAGATTATGATAAAAATTTAAAAAAAAAAATCGGAAAGGATTCAATTTTAAGTGCACATCCATCGTATGGAGTTATAAGGCTGAGGACAACAAACCTGAAATATTAAAATTTATGTATACACGAATAATTTCTATGCTATACCAACTAACTGGTATTTTCAAATCTCTATAATGAATTTTATGAATTGAGCCAATATTCTAGTCCTTAAAATGTGGTGTAATTTGGTCAGTTTAATTGCATCATAAATGTAAAGAGTATAAAGAGTTGTCCAGCTGTTCCATAAGAGAAAATACAAAATCATTGAGATTATTTACAATTTTTTACTTGATTTTTTATTGATCTTAAATTTAATGGATAAATTCGTTCAGTTATTGTTTTCGATTTTTGGTACTTGTTATTATTTAGCAATACCTCAAGTACGTCATTGTTAAAAAGTATCATATCATAATACACATGAATCACTAATTTGCAATAAAAAATTCTATATAACCAGGTATTTTAAATTATTTATTTTTTAAAAATAAATATAATATTTTACAATTTATTATGTCTGTCATAAAACTGAAACCGGAAATACGAATGTAAATTTTTAATATTGCACAAACTAAATTAAAAACGTTTTTTTAATATAATAGTATAAAAACCTATTACAGGAAAAATTGTCATAGAAAATATTTAAGTATTGCGGTAACATTGGTAAAATAATTTTTGCAAAACAAATTTCGATGAAATATAGACCCAAGGAGTTTAATTTAATTGAATTTGCACAGCATCAAAAACTTCAGGTACTCCTGATAGAAAATTTATGAAACGAATGTCAAATTTGGCAACAATACCAAATGCTATCTTCGCCATTGAAACAGTTTTTCTGTGTAGATGGAAAATAATTATATTCAAGTTATTTGGAATAAACTTACCTTTACAACTGGTATTTTCTATTCCAAAAACTTCAATTTTTTTCCATTATATTCACGACGACTACGAAGGATTCAGTCTATAAAATGTTTTTACTCTACTTAAATACACCAGTGGTTGGAGATATGGAATGACGTTACTAACCATAGTTCATAAATAATGCTCTTGCACATATCCATATATTAACACTGAAACGTAATTGTTTGGAAGTTTGGCGAAAATATCGAATTTCGCCAATATATAAAATGCACCGAACTTATTGGAAAACTGTTAGAAATTCATTATATTCTAAATTTATGTGGAATATTAGAATATGTTGGTGAGAAATTGTGCTTCCAATTAATATCGTATGTTGTATAATTAGGTAAATGTGGTAAATAGTGCATACTAAAGTATAACAATGTATTTTATATTTGATGCATCAGAATCTACTGTAGATTATTATGTTGTTTTTGAGTATTGTTATGTCTATTTGTATATATTACTTCAAATAATATGGAAATTTTGTATAAACTTCATCAACATTCTTGCCTATGTCTGTTTATAAGAATATTACTAATTAGAAAAAAACATTCCATAATGTTCAATATTCATTCATGTTCGGACAGTGATTTGTGTTGTATATAAAATATAATAAAAAATAAAGTTTTCAGATTAGACCTTTTCAAATTTATAATAAAATGGTACAATATGTTAGCCAACGAAGTTTGCATATGACTATTTCAATAGATTGGTGTATAAATCGTCTACTACCCTGTTTATTGGTAAAATATATATTCATTAAGTTGATAAACAGTGACATTTTACCATGTTTTTAGCCACAATCACATTCCATGTGACTGACATGTATATATACTGTGATCGTATTATCAGCGACATATAGATTGAGTAGTCTGTGAATATTAGTCGGTGACTCAATTTGCCTCCGTATAATTAGATATATACTTATAAGTATGTGCAAACTGCTTTGGAGATTTACCGATTATTCAGAGTAGGAAGTATGGATTATTTGACAATATTATTGGTTATACCTATTTCTCTGCGGATATGTCAGTACTTTATCCAACATTATTGGAAAATAATTGAAATTTGTGTAAAATAAATGGCGGTAAATATCTTCAAGATTATTGTCAAAAACACATCATTATACAGAACACAATGTATGCATAAGATTTAATTAAATTTGTGAAGAATTAATAATTACTTCCAATTTTACAAACAAACATGACATCATCAATAGGGATGAAATAAAGGCCTAAATGATGATGATGCATGTTTAACTATGTTTAATTACTGATAATATAATTTAAATGTATGAGATTATGAATATCTGATATGTTGCAGTTCTCATTTGCTCGTTATATTTCTGCTACGTATGACGAATGGAGTGGCCGACTATCCATCGAGGTTACTCAAACAATCTTTACATCCACGTGGTGTCACCGATAACTCAATCACGGTATTTATCAGTAATGGTGTGTGATCGAGACTAAAAAGATATGGTGCTTATGTCGTGATTATCAACTGGTTGAAAAAACAATTCAACAATAAACAAGGTATGCACCATCGAGGTGTAAAGGTTTTATATTATGATATTTCTGCTCATCATGATCGACTGGTGAATGAATAATGTATTTATTCATAAATTAACTTTAAGGAGAATGTAACAAATTTTTAACATTTAAACAAATTTTGAAATATACTATTATATAACAAAAGTAATATTGTCACATAATTGTATATTAATTATTAATAATTTATAGATTACATTAATTACTAATAATTTATAGATTTTAATAAAATATATATTTTTTTTTAAAACATTGTATTACTATATGAATTATTTATTTTAAACCTTTTAAAAAACTATACAAATTTTCAATAAAAAAGAAAAACAAATAAATAAAAAAACAAAAGACTTAAAAAGTGACGAACCCGAATATTTACATTAATAATCGAAATATTTGCATGGTTTATTTTTGATTATTTTGTTGAATTCAATTTTGAATTTTAATTATTTTGTTGCCATTAAAGATCAGTAAGACAGCATGTAATGAACAGTATATTAAATGAAAATGTTTATTTACTTCCAGAATTACAGATTTAGTGAAAGCAATAACTTATATCAAATTAGGGTTTTGAAAATCATCAAAATGGTATATTATTCGGTACAGAATTTACTGTAAAGTAAGTGAATAACCTATTGAGTATTATAATTATTATAATATTCTTTTCATCGATTCCATTTATAAAAATATAGTATTTTAAAATCATATACAACTTGATGTATTCACACATTTTATTATAAATTTTCAAGTAAAACTGATTAACACATCGCACCTACACTGAATATTTTTAATTTTTGTTTTTTTTTTTTATTTTAAAATATGAATGAATAAAATAAGAAAAATGTTTAATATACCACATTTAGATGTTTTTCTTATATATTTATGAGTAAATGAATAAAAATACAGTAGCTATACTTACTTGAGTATTTTTTAATAAAAGAAAAAATTTACAACATCAATATAAAATCCATAGAGAACTTCTTAATGGAAAAATATATGTTTTTTTTCTAAATAACTATTAATATTACCT
>JANSTX010048839.1:0-11897 GCA_027564355.1 Penthetria funebris | reverse complement strand
TTCCAATTCCTTATTTACATAACAAAATGTATGATGTCGAAATGTTATATAATCATCATGATTTGCAAATGTTATAAGACGTTTTGAATCTTCTTTTGGCACCGGAAATAAATACTTTAATATTGATGTTGTACTGTAAACGAGGGTTCAAAGTATACGTAAGTGCACAGTATTTGTCAACTTGATGAATGAACATCAATAAACAACAAGTAGATTTTTAAATGCCCATTAATCAACCAAGAAACCGATCAATATTGTTTTCTAATCAATGAAAGCGATTTTCAAGCAAAGGAACATAAACATCTGATATTTATTCCAAAATTGAAATATGTATTTTAGTTATCGATATTAGTGCAATAGAATATATTCAACACATTGTTCATTAAACACTAAATTGCTGCTTGAAATTATTGAATAATTCAAAAATTCAAAAACTGATGAATAGAAAATATTTTATAGAAGAATAAAATATTTGGTTCACCAATAGAAATTATTTATAAATACAATAAAAATGTTATTATTATTATTTTGAAACTTTTGGGCTCAAATTAGCAGTCATAATATTTATGTGCTGAGCCGATTACTCTAAATCCAATTATAAACATAATCAGAATTCCATATTTTAAAAAAATTGAAGCCTGTACTACCAGAATTAGCCTATGACCTAAAAAATGCTTTTAATAAAAAATACACTGCAGAATGTGTAGACCTTATCAATTACACAAAATGTGACATGGAAAATTGAAATCTTTTATAGATAATAAAATGTAGTATTAGAATATGCCTTCAAGTAGTATTTGCAAATTTGTTTTTGGATCAGCGGTTGGGCAGGATACCACTACTCTATGGTCTAGAATTCACATAAATCTCAATTTATAACTTTAAATCGGGTTGCTATGCTTACTGTTGAATCAGTTTGATGTTTAGCAGTTTACAATTCGAAAATCAATTGGATTGCATTAAAATTTAATTTTCTTTAATTATTGCAAATCTTTCAAAGAAACGAACATTAATATGATAAAAGTTAAACACATTATTTCTATTAAGCAAAGAGCTAAAAACTTGAAAATTAAATACATTAATATTTGCAATACAAAAATGTAAATAATAAAATATAAATATATATATTTATATAGTACTTGTTAAGATAAATGATACCATGGTACACGGTACATATGGTACTCAAGCATACATTTATGTTTCATACATATAAAACATTGATATAATCCAAATAAATGTAAATTATTATATAAATGTAAATAAGAAAATCGTGTTAACTTTATGTTATGTAATAACTTGACTATATGCTAAATGTAACTTATATTAGAGATTTATGATTAGTAAATTATTTTAGTGTAGTTAACCAGTAATGCATTTAATCACATTAGCGTTTTTACAAACAAAATCAACATGTAAATAAACAAGTACGAGTATATTATGGTACGAATATTCCGATTTGTATGCTGTAGCAATCAAATTAAGCAAAAATCGAAGCAAAGATAATGTTAACAAGTGTTCAAGGGGAACAACGATACTTATTGTGGATACTGGAAGTCTGTCATGGGCCCTCTTTATCATAGATCAAACAACTGTCAATAAAGATGCAAAAAACATTTATAAATTTCAACAATATAAAATTTATTTTTATCAGTCTTACGAGTAAATTTTTTTAAATTTAAGTGTATACGTTCGTATATGATACGCTTATTTTTATTATTGTTTTTTTGTATTTATAAGAAAATTTGATTACATGTTATTAAATTTATTAAATTAAGAAATATATGACTTGTAATTTCCGTATATTACATTATATTATTCTAAAATGTTTAAATAAATAAATGCAATATCATTTCGAAATAATTTCAATATATAAAAAAAAAATTACGTCCACACATCTAAACGAGTAATAAAATGACAATAATATTTTTGAAAGCATAAAACAAATTAAAATTGAAATACATAGAATTTGCATTAAAGTTCTTAAAATGTCTATAAGGTGCATACATTTTGATATACGTCAAATTGTTTCCAACTTGGGCACACTTTAGCGTATAAAGAAAAGTATTTGTCACAAATTATCAACTTTAATAACATTGTGTCATAAATTGACAAAATTTGGACAAAATCTCAAATAATCGCAATAAAAAATTATTAATTTACGTTACCGCACAACAAAAAATGCATAGAGCTTTCACTCACCTTGAACTTAAAATAAACAAACAAAATATACAAAAAATGAAAAATTTTTCACTGAATCATAAAGAAATTATATAATATTTATGTATATTTTAACTGATACAAAATCTTTCGTTATGCAATAAATACTTTAACAATTATTATATACGAATATTTGCATAATTTTATTTGTTGATATTAAATAATATGGTAGAATTTTTGCGCTATATTAACTATATAATGAGATTCATATTTTAATTGTTGGGAAAATTTTAATTTAAAACAAGAATACAATTTCTTTTCAATAAACAAAATTACAGTGACAAATTTAATCGATAATTCACATATCATGTCTTTATGTAAAGAAATCATATTTAGAAATGTTAGAATATGAACAATATTCAGGTTCGTCTCCAAAAGTCTTTTGTTTTTAGCAATTATTTTTCAAATGTTAAATTATCAACAGTAATTTTAATTTTATTAAATAAATAAAAAAAAAAAAGTATATTCGTAAATGCTCAAATATATTTTGTAAATTCATTTAAAATTGTCAAAGTGCATCATATTAATCATATTAATAAATTTTTGCACGTATATATTTAAAATCACATTAAATTGAATAATATAATATTATGAAATTACAATAACAATGGAACCGTTCACAAAAGTAGGTAATTAAAATTTGCATTTTAAAATGAAATTGAAAAATAAACATTCAAGATTTACATTATTAATTTAAAATCATCATGTAAACAACAAATAAAACAAAATTTTTAGTTGAACTTTGAACTAAATAAATAAAAAAATTAAAATAACATCGTTGAGATTTCTATCAGTCATGAAAGTAATTTGAGATTAGGACGTCAACCGGTTAAGACACCATGTCAGTTCAATGAAGATTGATGATTTTATTTACACAGTAGTAATATTATATTTATTTGACACATAATGAATGCCTCAGGCATTTTCAAGTTACAATGTTAATTCTATAATATAATTGCAATGGATTCATAACAAATTACTAGCAAAATTGACTGACAGAGGACAATATGTTAAATGCATAAACAACTTCTGAGTTTAATTGCCCATATTTATTAATAAGTTCTGGGGCCGGTATTGATAGTATTGATTTGATGGAATTAGATAAATATAAGATTCAATATTATTGCCTTTGTGCAATTTCAGTCAAGTGTTATCAGCATGAATGACAAAATCAAAAAGGAAAATTAGAGGAAAATTGAAATAAATTATTTCTTATTGGAAAATGCTGAAGAAAATTTGGAAAAGTTGTCTTAGGAATCAACATTTTTTCAATACCTTTCAGATAAAAAAATTAATATATATAATATGTATATATTTAAAAGGGATTTCAATAGGTGTGATACATTTTTTAATTTGGATTGAGTAGACGTAGCCCTGTGGTGGTCATATATGAATGGAATGTTATACTATTTTATTTCAATTGAGCACTGTCTCACATTTAATGAAATACCCTATACTAAATTAAATATTTAAGAAAAATAATAAAACATCCATTGGAACAATTTAGCAAATAGCGCAAAAATCGTAAACACATGTTTAAAATTAAAAAAAAAAAACCTTTTCGTCAGCACCAATCAATCAAAAAAAACATTATTTTTGGACAATATAAACAAATATAAAATTATAAATAGAATTAAAATTAAATTAAAACTCATGTAATAATTTTTTTCTTTTCATTTTATAATCCACTCAATAAAACATTATGAACAGTGAGGTAGTCAACAAATTTATAAGATTTAATTCAATTGACATGAATAATACATCTCATTGACTTCCTCCTCCTAGACACACAAAATAAATACTTGCATTTTAAATTCATTCAATCGTACAACATGTTATGAAATAACTTTTAATGGAATTCTTATTTAACATTCATAATTAAATGAATAATACATTTTTTAAATAATTTTTTTATTGATATAATTTGCTTTATTGGTGATGGCATTTAAATAGATATAGAGTGTATAAAGGATATATGAGGAAATTTAATAACACTGGTCAAGCGATACATTTTTTTAAAAAAATTTATATTATTTATGTTAAATTTATTTCTTAGGGAGTGGATACCCCTTTTTTGTTCGAAACACAAAATAACTTTTATTAGCTCATCAGGATTGGGGGAAGGAGAGGGACGTTACGATTTAAATGTCTGGAGGCCGTAAAATTCAGGATAACCACCTCGAAAACATAGTTCTACAGACTCGAATAGCGTAACGTGTCTCAAAATTTAATAAAAAATAGTAAGAAAAATGCTACACCATTTAAAACTATTCTATTAAAAAATTGATCGCATATGTTTGATATAACGATAAATAGATTGAAAATATAAAAAATAGTAGGTACTGTAATATTTATATGTTAATATATTATTAAACCCAATAAAAAATATACTCGAGTGTGTAATGACTGGCAGATTAAAAATTGATAATATTTACGTTTTACGTTTGTTGATCAAAAAAAAAATTGGTAAATCCCATCACTAACTCATAATTTGTTTTATTATTGTAAATACAACATTAAATGATCATTAAGATTAATTGATTATTTCTGAAGTCATACAAGCAAAAAAAAATTTAAGGAATAGCATCAACGAATGTTGAAATTTGAATTAATCTATGAGTATATCAATGAAAATTAAGTTACTCGTGATAATTAATAAATATATTTATAGAATATTTAGAGTATTATATATTCTATTTTTATTTTATATAAAAATAGCTTCCATCATTTTATAAATGTAAAGTTTAAACCTTACAATAACTCATACAAATAATTACTGGACTAAAATACAATATCTACCTAATTTAGAACCATCAAATGTAATTAGTTTTTATTATATTTTATTTCCAGTATATTAAAGTACGGACTTAAGACATTAATAACAATATCTACTAATATATAAAAAATAATCAGCATTATTATATTAAATTATGTAAAAATTAAATATTTATTAATTATTTCCGTATTATATAAAAAAAGGCATAATTGTAACATCGAATGCAGTTCTTTAGAAAAAAATTAATTACATTTTAAAAACCTCCAATTTTGATCATAATTTCATGATGTCAAGTATATATGAAGCTGACAAGTATGTAAAATTAAAATTACATACGTATCGTAAATCTTAAAAATAAATTATTAAAAAAATATATTATTTATAAAAATAATAATAATATTGGTAGTAAAAGAGATTGACACATGATATGTCCAAGTATATAAACATAAAAAAATAATCAACAGGTTAAATTAAACAAAGGTGCATATATTTTATATACTCTCGTGCTTGGACAAGAGAATAATGCCATTTTATTAAATAAATAATAAATATTTTATCCGATATAAAATAACTTGTGATTAATTATACAATGTTTAAATGATTTATGCAGCACTTTAACTTATCAAAATAATATTAAATGTATATATTTATTAGTGTCGGTGTAACAGTGAAAACTACATCATTTGTCGAATTGGACTAAGAATAAGAATATCTTGAATCTAATCATTTTAAACATTACGCCTCCTGGACACATAGATCATCATTAATATGTTAATTTGACGTTTCTAATATGTAAGTGGTGATGAAAGATGTGGCCAACTATCATCAAGGTTATTCAACATATCTTTAATTCTACGTGATGTCACCGGTGACTAGAACACGAAATATATATGTCCATAATGTCGTATGATCGAGACTAAAAAGATGGTTTGCGACAATTGTTATGGGATCTCAGTAATTATACCGAAATGGTATCATTTTCGTAGCTAGAAACGTTCAAATTCGCAAGCATTTAATAAATTTCTACATAGAAACTTAAGTCTTAAAAATATGTAATTTTACTATTATAAGATACGCATAAGGTTTTACTACTTTAAGAAATTCATATGAATAAAAATATGATAATGCAATGGGTAGTGGATGCACCATTGTTATTTACATCCTAAATTTAATTATGAAGATATTATTTTCAAAATTGTTAATGTATTGAATAATTTTATTGTTAATAAGTTAAACATCATCAATAACTGATCATCTTGACCATGATTTACAATTAGTATTAATTGTGTATGCAAGAGTAAAGAAATAAAATTTATATGTGTGATCATGAAATTGGAAATGAAAATTCAGAAAGTAAAAAATAAAATAAATAAAAGGTGTAAAAGAACAGCTTTATATTACTATTGATCCATCAAATAAATCTTAATTTCTTTAAGGTTAACCTTACCTATTGCATTTATAGAAAAATAAATATTAAAAATATACACATCAAGTACGAATTGGAATATAATATACAAGTACTCATAATTTTTATGTATACTACAAGTACTCTTTGGTACAATCATACAAAAACCAATCATCATAAAGGTAAATTAAAGATGATGACATGCGGATGAAATATAAATTATGTACCGCACATCATAAAATGATATGATAATGATGTTTAATTTGGTAATTGATTATTTGTAATGTAAAATTTTGACCTTAAAACTTGATAATCTTATGATGTGTTAACCTACCATTGTAAAAAAAAGACATACAATTATAAATTTTCATCCTTTAATATATATCAGAGAGATGCAATGTTTGAAAATTCTTCTTAGATTAAAATTTGAAATAGAATTTTGTCAATTTACAACAAAACATTACTTTGAATTTCTCAAGAAAAACAATCGCATGTATGACCCCAATAAATGGGAAATATATTTGGAGGTTTATGTATAGACTCTACAAAGTTAAATTTAACCAATGTATAATAAAAAGTTATCGATCGATATCCTTTCCACTACTCTTCCTAATAAATTTTTTTTTTAAATACATCATACATAATACAGTTTTTATATACATAATTATAACAGCAATATAAAAATTTTGCAATGAATTAAATTAAATATAAATGTAAAAATTTAGACACAAAAAATAAATTCCATTACTACTATATATACACTCCAAAGATTCAGACAAAAAGTATAAGTCTAATACTTATAATTATAGCCTCTTTTTTTCATCAATTAATGAATTTTTAAACCTTGATAGTTAAAAATTGATCAATTAAATATATATACATAGTTAAAAATTGATCAATAAAAAAATTATTCAAAATAATTTCAGTAATAAATAAAATATTATGTTGAACAGAATCGCAATGCTTTTTTTTTATAACAATAAACAATCTCATGTTTTTAATATAATTCCAATCTTGATTTAAAATAAGTGTATTGATTTTTGTCCGAAGACAATTATTTTTTATTCAAAACTGCTGTCTTAGTTAATAAATACAATTATGAAATCAGGTGGTTCCAATTCAATGATTTATCTATTAACCAAACAAGCATACAAGAATAACTAACTATATTTCTAAATAAACAATTTTTTATCTTCATCTCCACCATTCAATTTACGAGCATAATTATTAAAATACATTTTTTAAACATTACATTTTTAATGTATAAAATATTTATGTGACAAAATACATATATTATTGATACAACAAAAGTATACTTACTTCAACAGGTTACAATTAAAATGTAATATTAAAAAATTGAAACATTAATTTATTAATGAAGTTTATTAAGTTGTATCGATTGATTAAATGTCATAATTGGATTTAAAAAAAATTCAAGAAAAATCAGAAAAAAGTATTTAATAAAATACAATTTTAAATTGATTTTTTATGTAAATTAAAGTTTAATGTAACAGAAAAATTATAATATAAAAAAAATGAATATAAGTGATCGATTTATTATTAATTTATAAAAACAATGTGACACTATGTTGTTATATACCTTTCACAACTGTATTTATTATATCAATGGTACTTTTTAATTTTACAGTAAATTATAATAGATTATGTAAATGAGAATAATTTTTGTATAAAAAAATCGTATTTCTATAGGGAATTTGGATAAAGTAAAGTTGGAAAGAAATGCAGCTACCTTCAATAATAAGTTTAATTGAAAATAATTTTAATAATGTCGACCCTCAGTTATAAAATAGTAAAACATGAACATGAGCATATATATATTTATATTACAGTTAAAAATTATGATGTGTAGGACATGTAGTTTGTAGATTTAAATATAAATTTCATTGTTTGATGAAGAAGTGTGAAGTCACAAACTAATAAGGATGATGGGTGAAAAAAAAGCAATTAATAAAATTATTGCTAGCACAATCAAAAACTGACCATAGAACTCTGTTACTTTTGCCGAATTGTAAAAGGTGTCTTTTCTTAAGTGACTGATTGATTGAATATAAAATATCTAATTTATCGAACGCATTTTTTTTCTATTAAAGTTCAAATTTACGTATTAGATAAAATTCATTCGTGGCAACAATGATTATTATTGTTTTTAATTAAATAAATAATCTAAATTACACAAATTAAAATAATTTACAAAATACAACTTTATGATACGTGTGGAAACATATTTTATTTGCAAAAAAACCGATAAAATAATGTCAATTAAACAAGTTCTAAAATTAGAAATTAGTATAAGTATTGCAAATAGTCTAATAACCCATTAATAATAATATATAATAGAAGGTAATACTTGTTTCAATTGCTTTATGAAGTTGAAGATGAAGTTATGTTGAAATTGGAAGAGCAGAAAATGTCATTATATATATATATATATATTTATATATACATTAGCTAGCATTGAAATGCAAATTTCTAAATCATATTTGTGTAACACATTCAATTCATAAAATATACAAAATATTAATTATTTATAAAAATAAAATCTATTGTATTTAAATGGTACAAAAAGATGTTGATGGTCGTCATACAATGTTTAGTAGTATGTCAAGATTGAATTTACAAATTGATTTTAATAATTTCAAAAAATAACAATAAAATGTTATAATTTAATGTTAATAGAACAGAGAGTCAAAGTCAATAAAGAATTAACTTTAAAAATTAAAATTAATTGCCTAAAATAATTCCATTATGTAAATAATTTATCATAAACTAATCAATTTATCACAGAACTATCCATCATCTTATCCATTTATCATGCAATAATTAACCATGCAAGTTTTCATTTATAGAGAATAAAATACAATGTACACTTTTATTGTGTGTAGTAGGTACTGTGAACAATTACATTTTTAATTATGCAATTTTTATGAATTATCAATTTGAGTGTAAAATTAATCTCTTTTTGTTTTTTTTTTGCAATTATTTATTATTTAACGAAATGCATAGTCAACGAATTCATTTCTATACTCATAACAATTGAACTATGTGGGTGAATATTCAATAAAAAAAGATGTTCTTCTATACCGAAAATAGAAGAATAATAGAAAATTAGAATAATGTATAAAGATAATTGCTGCAAAATAAATTTATGTGTTTATATTATCTTTGGAAATTGTGTCAAGAATAAACCTTATATAATTTAACAAAAATATACGCTACAATTTACTTTAAGAATTTTATAATTTATTTTAAGAATTTTATAATTTATTTTAAGAATTTTATAATGTAATTAATTACGAATAGTTTGTAATAGTTTTTAAAAAGAATTTTCTACAATATTTTAAGAATAAATTATTAAGAAATAGTAATGTTAATAAAAAAAAAGAAGACTTGATATTATTTTAATCACCAGTGATTATATTATAAAAACTTGAACTTTATTATATATAAAACGTAGTAGCATTCATTCAATATTTGTTAAATACTCGAATCTTTAGCAATTTTTTGTAACGTGTGATTAAAATAAAATTATTTGACAAGTAAGATAAAAAAAAACAAACAAAGTAATTTCTAAATGAATGTTTGCAAAATGCAAGAAAAAACGCCAAAGTACTATGAAAGTGCAAATAAGCAAAAATTAGCATTTGTAGGGCAAGATGTAAAATATGACATCAATCTTTATTTTACGAAGAAAATTTTAGTTGACGCACTGCTGATACAATAAAATCTTAATTTAAATAAAATATAACTTATGTGTTATTGCAATTTGATACATCAGTAAAGACCCACCATTTTAGAACTATAATTTTAAAAATATATATCAAGTATCTCATATTTTGAACATACATGTCTAAAACATTGAATGTAAATTAAATTAACCTAGAAATTTTTCTATTTTACAATCTAAATTTTAGAACATTTATCAATTAATATATAATATAGATTTTTCCAGATAGCATTATCTCAATTTTATATATAAAATAGTTCTTGAAAATTGTTCATTCTATACGCATATAAAATAGGTGCTCCTATAGAACCTGTTCCATTTCAAATATAAAATGAGTTGCCTCTTGAACCTTTTATATAATATTTCTCGTAAAAAAAAAATCAGCATATAAAATAGATTCCTCCTAGAACCATTTCTATTTTACATATAAAATGGTTTCTACAAGAACCTTCTCAATTTTACATACAAAATAAAATTCATCTAGAAACCTTCTGCAAAGATGTCTATAACTACAAAAGATGAATACAGAAAGAAGACACAAAATATGCAGAATATGTGGAATTATAATATATATTTAAAAAATTATTAAGGATAGAAAAAAAATAGGAAACCTCGCAAAATTGAAAAAAAAACTTCTTTCGACCGTCTTCTATGTAATTATATTATTTTTTTTATTAAAAATTGACCTAAGTTATAAAACATAAATGCCATAGAGATTAAATTATCTACAATTCTTATTTGCATATTACATATACAGAAAGCTGAAGTAAATGAATTTTCCATAGTACCCAAAGGATAAAACTCATATATTCATATTTTCCAAATATGCAGAATATACGTGAAATATCTCTATATAAGGCTAGAAAAAGGAGTAAAAAGTTTGTATGGGAGGTACATGAAGGAGTACTCTAATTTTTCTCACCATCGAACAATCGCTCACAAATGAGATAAAAATGACGCGTACATAATTTCATGGAGATCTGGCAAAGCAATCTCAAGTTATCGTGCACAATATACATGGGAGGTACTTCAAGGACTAATCCGATAAAGCTTATACTCCCACACATTCTTTCAATTATAATATCAGTTATATGTGTAAAATTTTAAGTTTGTATGTATTATACTAACAATTTTAATCTAAAAGGAGTAAAAAGTTTGTATGGGAGGCACTTGAAGAAGTACCCCAATTTTACTCATCTTCGCAAATTAGATAAAAGTGACACGTGCTAAATTTTATAGCGATAGCTCAAAGCGTTTTCATATATTGTCATTGATAATATACACCCAATTTTAATCTAGAAAAAGGAGTAAAAATTTGTTAAGGGTAGAAAAAACATAAAATCTTCAAAACATTAAAAAAAAAGAAACATCTTTTTCGTCCTTCTCTTTTCTCTTCTATTTAATTATAATAACATTATTATTATTTTTGAATAAAGTTAGGGCACACGTCAATATCCGGCGTCAAACTTTTACAAAAAAAAAAATAATAATACAATTACATAGCAGAGGGGGAAGGACGAAAAAAAAGAGTTTTTTTTCTTCAATTTTTCGTGTTTTTTAAATATTTTTTACCCTTAATAATTTTTTTAAAATATAATTTTAACAGAACCCTATGGAAGGCTTCTTTACACATAATCTGCATTCTCTTCTTTCTAAATTCAACTAATTATTGACATATTCTACTGAAGATATACCAACATAGTTCAGGGGTAAACGGGTGGGGGGGGGGCAAATGCACAAGAAATGCTAATAGG
>JANSTX010048828.1:0-11897 GCA_027564355.1 Penthetria funebris | reverse complement strand
TTATCAAAAATAGCTTCCCTTGTAAAGAAGCAAGTTTTTTTTGCCATAAAAAAAGGATGAATAAAAACTAAAAGAAAAGCGTCATGTGGTTAAATAGATAGCAAACGATTGTTTTTTATCCATTCGCTTCGATATTTTATCATATACGACATATAATAATATAATAATAACGATTTGCAGAATTCCTGTGCATACATAAGCACACTGGTGAGAATGAATCCTTCAATTTTCAATAATACAACAGACATGAATTGAGTTTAATTTTATAAATAAATGGAGGAACAACGTGATTTCCACTACAGAAAGAATTCCTGTAGAGAATTTGTTCATATATTATCAGAAAGTTAGTTTTTAATTCGCTGCATCTGAAGATTGTGCTAATAAATATTAATAGACAACAATAAATACCAATTGTTTAGAATGGCATTGTAATGAATTTAGTTTTCTATAAATATATCTACTCCCTCTCATAACACTGCTTATTATGCTATCACTAGCTTTTTAGTCCAGATTACTATGTGTTTGATGCACGGCGGCCAGTGTGATACTACCCTTGTTTAGAAACAGCAAATCTTATGTTTTCCTTCTTCTGGATTCCATTGGTCAATTATCGTCATCGTAATAGTGGATCGTGCATAATTTGTCACTATAATTGTGTTAAGAATGAGTTCTTATTCTGGTCACATATTACCCAATTTTTATAATATATATTTATATATTATAAGTGTTATCACCCCTTAGTAAATATAAAAATAATTCTGTTTCTATTTACTGAGGTGTAATTATTAATTGACATTTTGTCCATCTATTTCATTATGGTCGAAATTTCGTCTTCATGTTTTCCTCATAATTTTTTTTTTTTGAGATCTGTGCTGGAAGTATTTCTGTATTTGGATTCCAACCTAAAGTTACTAAAATTGGTGTTATATTTATTTTAAATTTATAAATTGTTTATCTAATTGGGTAAGTGCTAAATACTGCTAGATATCAGAATCGGTGTAAATGAATAAAAAATTTACAAATGTACTAAGAGCCAATATTAAAACTGTAGTACATCATTAATGTGGCATTTGAACTATTGATTTAATACTACAAACAAGCAACTATGACGAAGATGGAAAGCTATGTAAATGACAAATACAAAATTTAAATTTTTTAAGTCTCGATCACACATCATCACTGACATAAATTGTGATCGATATACCGGTAATACCGCGTGTACTTATTTGAAATTGGAATGCGTGCTTTGGTTTGGACGCAAAACAAGTGGAAACAGCAATTACTTTGTGTCAGCAAATAAACACCGAAAATTGGATGTCGATGAAGATCTATTGTATTTTTATACCATTGAAATATGGGGTCATATTGAAGCGCCTATTATAATGAAACCCGTACCAATTTTAATATCATTAAATTAAGTGGTGTAATCAAATTGTAATGAGGCAATTGCTATGTACCCATGTATGTAATTATTTATGATTTTATTGATTGTTTTTCAAAATTTGTTTAAAGGTCATGTAACTTGTATTTACAATTAATTACAATTAATTATATAATTATATACACAATGATGAATAAATTTTGTGTATTTACGTACACATTCTAAAACAACAATTTATTATAAATAATTTATAACTGAGACTCATTTGCTTATAATTTTAAATTAATTTTCAAAAATTTTAGTAAATCGTCGAAAAGCAACTCATTTTATGTAATTAATTTAATTTACTTTACAATAAATTATAGGCAAATTACAATTTTTTTTTTTTTTTTGCCATGGTATAGCTACACCTGAGCTGACTTCAATTATGTAATATTTATACAGTCAAAATATTTGTATATTATGTAGCAAAGAAATGTTTGTTCGCAGCATTCAGCAGAGTGATCAGAATCAAAGAGCAGATTACTGGTGTATAATAACATAAGGTTAAGGTTGAGAACTAATCATATAACAAGATTGGTTTTATAATGGAAGTGTTGGCTCAGATATTCGAATCGATGCAGAAATATACAGACTCATATATTTATTGAGCGTGTTTTTATACGACTGTGTATCAGTCTATTCCAAGCAATAATTTATAAATACTTTTGAATTTTTTATACTAAGTGTCATACGTTAAACTGTTATAAAGTATAGAATTCTCGCTAACATGAGTTTCGAAGAGGAGTTGGATGAGGTAGTTAAATTAATTCATGAGAACTTTGTATTGTCATTTGGCTAATTGTACCAGCCTTCTATACCAAGTTCAAATATGAGTCTAATTATTTATAATAAACTAAACTGAATTTGAATTTAAAATTTCAGTTCAAGGAATAAGAAAATTTATACGATTTTATCACAAATAAATCTCTTGTAATTACTGGTTTTCTTAAATATGTATTACCTTTGAATAGCTTCTTTGCATTTTACACCAAAGTTTATATTGATATGATCATCATGACAACAATATCAAATTACATGGTTGCAAGTTAATATATAATTTGTTATTTTTAATTTTATGATTAAAATAACGACAAGATTTTAAATTTAAAACCATAAAACGTAGATTAAGTTAACAAAAAAAAATAATTATAGTAATAAAAAGACTAATATACGAGTATACTCGTATTTTAAGTCAGTCAAATTATTTAGTAGTTTTGATTGCATTTTATTATCTGAGAATGAAGAATTTTAAATTTTACTGTCACTAAATTGTACTATAGATACATATAGACATTCCGTTGGAATAAAGGCAATTAAGAATAAAAATATATGATACGTTTTTGAAATAATTCATCATCTTAATATCTATTTCGAACGGAAGCGTAGTGCATCAACGATGTTCCTATTCACATTGTGTCAGGTTTTTTGTAAACATACTCTTCAGTAGTACCTCCTCTCGACATTGACATGTTAGATGTCACTTCATTTAATGTAGTTCCTCTTCACCTAGTATGTGCAGATTATTTTCACCATATTTTCATTCAGTTTATCATCCAGATTTTCACAACTGATATTTATTTTTCTACATAGTAGATACTTTATCTTTATAAGACAGCATTGGTTTAATACTAGTACTGTTGTCTGGTTTGGATTTGATCATTTGATAGCCATACAATCAAATTTTAATTCAGCTACATAATCTGTAAACGTAATCAATAATTATTTTACACTAAACACTAAGCATTCTAAGTGGTGCTTGAATATAATTACAATTAACTTTCCAGTTTGTAAATAATGTTTCCATCGAGAATTTGTAATCAAGATATGAAAGATATTCTAGTCAATCTTCATAGTTATCAGCTGATAGAATTGAAAAAATTTTGCTTATATTACCTATGCTTAGTTAGTTGAATTGACTATTATAAAATCCTGAAATATTGGAATAAAAACAAGTCGAAAAGTAATGGAAATAAATAAATATATCAGAAACATTTAACTTTCAATTTTTAAATAAAAATTCATATGACTTCTTGTCACATCAATTCAACAGTTTTTCCTTTCCATTCGATTTATGTTGACATCAAAGAAAATTTTGTTACAGTTGAAATATTTTGACAAATTGTTCTTCGATTTTTCCTTCTCATATGAGAAAAAAAAAATAAAATAAAATGTGTGTAAGGAAATTGATCATTTCCTTTTCAATTTAAAGAACATAACATTTTTTTTTTTTATTTCACTTTAAGTGAATGAAAATATGTAGTAAGAGAACAGAAAAAAATTATCCAATTTAAATTAAAATGTTAAAAAATTTCTTGGTCTTAAAAGCCGAATTAAAATTTTGTTAATTAACTTTTTCTTTTTTTTTTTATCAAATGAAGTATAACCCATAAATATAAAAATTTATTTCTCAAACATTTCCTAAGATGATATTAGCCAGATCATTGCATTTAGAGGCAAACATAAGATGAAAAAAATAAGAAAAAAAAAACATTACTTTGTGGTGACATTATGTGAACATATACTGCAGCTTCAAATTATGAATACCATAAAAAATGATGAGTACCTTAAATTCTATTTAAAAATTCCAAAATCTTTCTTCATTTCCAAACATGTACCCAGTGGATGGACTTTTAAGTGATTTCTTTTCGTACACACAAAATGTATAAGAAACCACTCAAGATAAATACAAAACATTGCAACATATACAACATTTTCTATGCGGATGTATAGAGACACTTAAGAAATATATAAATCTCATTAAAAAATTTTATGATAATTTTTAAAAGCAGTATAAAAATTTTGTTTTATATATTTTTATAAAATATTACTTTGTTCTCATATGGCATCTGCACCAATTAGGGAAAAAAGGAAAGAAAAAATGATGTTATCAAAAAAAAAATTTATGGACCTCATATCTTGTTTTATATTTACATTATTTAATAAGTACTTATTTTATTGTACGGCAATTCTTAATATTCACTGTACAAAGATATGATCCAAATTTCCACAGGAAATTAGAAACAGAATGATTTTAGTCAATCGGAAAATGTTATATTTATATACCTCGATAGATGGTACAATTGTCATAGTATGCAGAAGATATCGACAAACAATCGCAAATGTACACAACTCTGGCCAATACCACTGTGCCATCTCCTACTATTGGCGATAAATTTCTTAATGACGGTTGTTTGCCACAGTGTTCTTGGATGATCGACACTTCTATTATCCTGACGATTGCATTCAAGTGCGTGTTCTGCAATATCAAAAACAGATCGCTTCAGAAAATCATAATTGTACAATTCAAATTAGGAATGAATTTTTATTCTAAAAATAATAGCCCGAATTTCTTACATCGTTATAGGAAGTTAACATTATGGATTTCGAATAAGCCTAAATAAGCCGAATATCTAACTCTGTTTCTGTTAATGCAGAATAGAGTTAGGCAAACAGTAAAGCTCATGCCATGCACACAGTCTATTAGTCTTTACATTTACCTCGTAGCCAGAATACTTAGGTTTCCATATGAGAGATACTGAATTTCGGCCTGTTTGTTGATCCATATTAGATGCCCCGCTTTGAATTGTGTTAGAATGTTTTCAGATGGTCACATTATATTCTATGCATTATCGCATGCAGAGCATGTAACTGTCAGTCTTTAACTATTTGTTGGTATAAACACCTGCATAAACATATGTTTTCCCAGTGCCATATAAAAAATTATTCATTTTTTAAATTATTAAGATCTGTATCAGGAGAGTCATAAAGTGACGGTATAAACACCAGCATAAACATATATTTTCGCAGTGCCATATAAACAATTATTCATTTTTTAAATTATAAAGATCTGTATCAGGAGAGTCATAAAGTGACGAATGGAGTAACTTTAATCGAGGCTAATCAACCAATATCTTTATCTCATCAATACCACATTTAACTTGATCATATTATATGTTTATAATGTTGTGTTGCTGATGCTGAAAGATGATAGTTGTAATAACTCATTGGACACAAGTGAATTGCTATACAGTGATCGAAAACATTGATACTATTTTCATGGTTATTTACAATTCTCTAATTAATGAATGTAAAAAATACAATTAACTAACATTAATAAGAATCAAATTATACTTAATAAATTTTAATGAACTATTCTAATCAATTTAATATCTTCAAATCAAACATTCTATTATGAGCTAATTAACAACAAATATAAGAGTTTTATAACCAACAACAACAAAAATAAGGTTCATTATCTTTTCTTTATCTTATAGTAGTTTGTATTGACATTTTCAATGTGTTTTATATCTTCATATAACAACAAAAGTAGCTTATTTATATATGTCAATTTTCAATTAATTTAATATTTTCACATTAATTGAACTTTCGTATAGACAATTATTGGGCAATAGGCAATAAACGAGATCACATTAATCGATAAAATTGGTTGAAATATTATTTCGATCGAAAAACAATATTAAAAAAAAAAAAACAAACTAACATAAATATCTTCAATCAGTCGTTGAGAAACTAGGTTGTCTCGCAAACAGTGACTATCGGATATAGGAAGCGGGGGACTATGTATGTCTTTATAGCTCTACCAAATTAATGCGTCAAAATTCTGGATTAGAATCAACCACAAAAATAAGTTGAATATATGAATAAGTGCAAGCAGTACCTTCACATGATATGGTAGTCAAGAATGTCGACTGATACTAATATCAATTAAAATGCGGTTGAAATTACAAGGGTAATGGGATGGAGCGCTTAATTTCAAATTATTGTATTTTTTGCAATTTGAACGGCTGAGGATGCTAGGATGGGAATATGATGACGATTTTTAGCTTTAAAAAAAGGGTGTGATTTAGAAATGGGAAAAGTTTACAAACGATATGGCGAACCATAGGATTGTATCAGATTTTGCTGACTAGAAATGGTGAACTTGGTTGACAAATTCACATCAATATTAAACATTATATTAGTGAAGTATGATTGTCCTGGTCATTACATATATACGTAAATATTAAAAGACTCTGTAAACAATCAATAAAATATAATTTTGTTACTTTTTTATAAGGACATTTTTCTTATGTGACATTTTCCAGCAAAGAAGACAAAATAAAAGAAAAAAACACCAAATCAATAGACATTATACTTGTACTTTTTTTTTTTTTTTAACATTCGAGTATATAAAACAGTGATCCATAAAATTCTTACAGATTTTCTTCTCGTCTGACAGCACCAGAATCAAAGTTAAACAATAGTACAATATAATTGTGAATAAAAAGGAACAGAGGATGGAGAGTCAAGGAAAGCTTCCTATAATGAAAAACACTCATACACGATTTGGCATTCTTTTCCTACATATAAATGTCACTTCAATATTATTTTCGGCAAGAAATTGAAAATAAAGAGAAGGAAAAGAAAAATAAAAATAAAGTTACCCCATCTATGGTACTGGTAAATATAATATATGATGAATGAATCAGCTTAAAAAAGTGTACAAAATATAAGGGAATTGTAATCTAAATGTAAAAAACGTGGATGAGTTAATTTTATTGATATATAATGTATTGCAAGAGTATAATGTCATCGTGAATAGACATATCAATCAACTATTTTGAGGGATTCAAAATAATAAACAAAGATAGGATATGACAATTAGTAGATTACATTGTGAAGCGAATTGGTTAATGCATGCTTTCAGCGTCTTCGCCTTCTTCTGATTTTTCTTCTTCTTCTTTTCTTCTTCCCCTTATCCAACTTCTTCTTCTTCTTCTTCTTCTTCTTTTTTTTCTTCTTCTAATTATCCATCTTCTTCTTCTTCTTCTTCTTCTTCTTCTTCTTCTTCTTCATATTCATCTTCTTCTTCTTCTCCTTCTTCTTTTTTCTTCTTCTTCTTCTTCTTCTTCTTCTTGTTCTTCTTCTTCGTCTTCGTTTACGCTTTCATTTACGTCTTCGCATTCTTCTTCATCTTCGTATTCTTCGTCTTTTTCGTCTTCTTCTTATTCTTCGTCTTCTTCTTCTTCCGCTTCTTTTTTTATTCCTTGCAATATTTAATGTAATTCAAATTTACATTACTCGATTTTGTTAGGCATGACCAACCGTAGGTAAAATAAATTTCTATTGAATTGTTAAAACTATAATGCTTTTAGATTGGATTGAGGTTTCAAAAAGTTTATACTAGTTTCTATGTTTTTGCATCAGTCCCCAACTTAAAGTAAATAACAGAAAACGTGTTTTTTTTTTTTTTTTTGCACTTTGTGTCTTGGTACTCAATTTTCTCTAAAATTGAGTGCATATTTACTATTTCAAAGAAAATCAAATTAACGTTTAAGCAAAATATGATAATATTTTTAGGTAAATTCTAGTTGTTGTCATAAGTACTAACCTATATGTACCTGAGGGACTATAACTTACACTGACTTTATTGGATTATAGGATACAACGTACTATAAAGAATTATGATTGAATCTACCTGCTAACGTAGATGGAACATAAAATCGACGTTCTTGGGCTGAACGATATTTCGCGTGAAAGGAAAGCTAAGAAAGGTCTTCAATTATACGGTTGAAATTCTTTTGTTCATACGGTTCATAGTAGTGCAAATTGTTTGTACATTTCTTGTTATTATCATAAAATTAAAGAAAAAAAAAAACGTTGTAATTTACAAAAGACGATTTTAGTATTAGACTTAATATTCGTGGAACAATCATTTTATAACCATGAAGAAGACAACCGTTTTTTGTTTTATGTCAATTTCGTGCAAAGAATCAAAAATTATTTTTGATGGGTTTTTATTTCCCTCAACAGTAGCAATTACAGTCTGCATAAATAATCAATTTTGGTTATTATTTACCTTACTCAATCACGATATTGAAATAATTTTTCATTGGTTCTTTTTTTATTTTCTTTTTTCTTTTTTTTTGTAACGTTTTTCCTTGTTTTCTGGTTTCAAAATCTTTTCCAAATTGTTTTTTATCTGTTTTGTTATTAATTTTCATTTTTGCAATGGTAATAAATTTGAATTCATAATTAGTCTACCATCAGACCCAGCAATTTATGTTGATTGTTGGCAGTTTTTAAGATTTCTGTTATAAATAATAATAATAATAATAATAATAATAATATATGGTGGTGGATAGTTTGTTGTTCAGATTCGTGCAAATCTTCCATCAAAGAATAAACCAAAAACAACAAAATATGAGATGGGCATTAAATCTATAAACCTTCGAGTCTATAATAATATACAACATTTAAAATGCAATATATTACAATCATTATGTTCGTTACGCCCGTTTTCTGATAGTTTGACGTAATCTACGGTGGTATACACAATTTTTTCTGACTCTTTGAATGGCAGAAATGAAAAATTATAAATTGTTGATTTTCTGCTATATAATAACATTGCAAACATAAAAAAAGTTTTATTTTTATTATTATAACGAATGCAACAAGTAGTGCATATACTCCTAGTGCAAAGTTTATAATGCAATTTGAAATATTGTTGTACAAACAATAATAAAAAAAAAACAATTTAATAGTTTAAAAAACAAAACAAAACATACAAGAGAACATATTGTATGCACTTTTTGAAATTATTTTCTTATGTCCTACATTTTGATTTTTATTGTTACGAGTATAGTCTAAAGAGCCAAGTATAATAAATGCATGTAAGTGCAATGCAATGTAATATTATTGAAAATGCACATATTGTCATTCATGTTTGTAATGTTTTTATTATCAATATGTCAAGTTACAATATGGTTGTTAGGAGATCAACAAACCTTTTATCATCATTATGTACAGCTACACCACATGGGAACATAGTGCGACACTGGAAATTCAAGCTGATCGATTCTGATATTCAATTAACTATAAACAAACTATAAATTTCAAAATAATAAGTACCGTTTTTTTAGCGAACGTCATGCGTCAGAAATTGACAAAATCTGTTGTCAAATTTCCGGTGATACACTTTTTTCTGAGTGAGAGGTATATTGATCACTAAAGATTGTGTAAGATGGATATATTCTCAGTTAGACGTTCATATAGTTACTGACTATCAGATGGTTTCGCTGATAATTGTTTAATAAATGGGAAGATTAAGTTAAAAATAGGAGGAGATAACATCAAACTGCGATAAGTACATAAATGCTGTGATGCTATGACTTTATTGGTTTCACTTAAAAGCTTTATCTTACTGTATTATCATTAGAAATCTTCATTAAGATTCGACTTGACCCAAACCAATATCGATAAATGGAATCTTATTAAGATGATAATTTGCAGTTTCCAATATACACATATAATATTAGTTTCAAATTCAGTCAATCATGTAGCTGATCGGCTAAACATTTGATTGGTGTGTAAATTCGCTGCAATTTTATTTTTTTGATGAGGTATTTGATGCGCAAACAAAACACTGATACCAATATTTTTGGCACACGCTATAAAAATCACATATTCTGTGATCGTGTTTCCGATGCTATCACAGTGAGTGGTAAACATATAGGCTGTGAAACCTCAAGATATCAGTTACGATCAGCTGCTTTTAATTACTTGATCATTTATTTCTATTAGAACCATCAATTGATTAACAGTTAATGTTAAATGAATATGAATATGTATTTAGAAAATTCATTTGGTTATGATTATAAATAGAAGCACAAAATGAATATTTTATATTACTTTGGATAAATAACATCTTATTGGTTAACAATATTCCAATTGATGAACCAGCAGTGGGTTGGTCTTGTAAGAATTCTTCTTTTTTTTCTTTACAGTATGAACGTGTTTACCTTTGAAGCATATTATTGTATGTAAATGTATACTTTGTTATGATCAAATGTATGTAACACAATCCCATATCATCATCAACAGAAATGCACTTTTAGGTTCGTTTTCATATATACGTTGTTTGGTATACTCTTGGCTACGGAGAAAGCCCATCATGAGTACCTGCATGCATTAAGAACACCATAACCATCCATTCATTAATTCATTTCATTCATTCCATTCATTTTATACCCATCAATTTGAATATTTTAAAAAAAATTTTACACATACTTTTTTCACATATTTTTTCTCCTCAAAAGCTTATACCAATTGCAGTATTTTGCATCTCTTCTACTAATTCTCTCATTTTTCGATTAAATTCAAAAATTAATATTCTCCTCTTCGTCTCTTATCATTTTTTTTTTTCAAAGTAAAAAAATGTATGTGCAAATAATTGCGAAAAATTTTCAATTTTCATCAAAAACACGTGTCGGAGATAATGTAAATAATAATAGAGAAATACAATTGAAAGCTTAGAAAAGTTGCAAGGAAAATTCATGTCCGAAATTCGGTAAAAACCATTGTGAGTTTTTGAGAGGGGAACGTACGTATAAATATTGAGAATTGTCTGTAATTTGTATGTACGAACAAAAGCTTAGTAATATTATGAATGTTGAAGACGTCGGTTGTGTTGTTGAATTATTTATTTAAGACAAAAAAACAAAAATCGCATTTTATTTTGACTTTTGTTTTTCAATTATAAATTGACGAGAAAATTCACGATATTTTTTTTTTTTAAATATTTGTTTATCATTTTAATATATTTACATATTATATTTTATTAGCCCATACACAATATAAAAATGTTTTTACTGCAAAATTTTAATGTTGTGATAGTTTGAAAATATTTTTTAAAGATTTTAAAAAATATTTTGGTTCTGGAAAATCTCATTGTTTATAAAGAAACATATTATTTATTTTAACCGTTTTTCAGACAGTTTGTGTATTCAAAAGAAAAGTTAAATAGATCAATAGATTGATATGCATATAGAGAATATAGCAGGATAATGTCGATGAGATTATATTTGGCTCATTAATGCGAAAAAGTTATAGGGTTCTGTTTTAAAGTAAAAAAAAAAAATCTCGCTTTTTATCAACATAGTTTTTTTTTTTTATAGTTTTTGTTATACAAGTACTATATAGCAAAGTTGCCTAGTATTTTAATTATAATTTCCTAATATTTGGCCAAAGTTTTCATTTAATGAGAAAAGTTTTCATTTAAATTTTCCAGTGTTTTATTTTACGATCAAAATTATGCTAAACGGGGTTATATAGTTTAAATTCAGTTCTCGGTTTTTGTGATTTTTATTTTCAAAATCATATAACTGAAATAGTTTAACAGCAAATTTTCAATTGCAATATAAATTTAAAAAAAAATTATCAATTGTTTTTATAAAGGTAAACTATGACTTACCTGCTTTTTTAGATATAATAAAAAGTGTTTTTAATTTCTTCTCTGTGTTTCTGTGTGTGTTAAGTGGAAATAAATTCTTTGAATAAAATGAAAATTTTGGATTTAAATGGATTATAAAATGAGGATTAATTTAAAATTTCAATAAATTTATTAGGTAAGTCATCTAATGTATACAGTCATATATAGGTAAACAGCGACTTTTATTGTTAAGTGGTATTTAAA
>JANSTX010048817.1:0-11897 GCA_027564355.1 Penthetria funebris | reverse complement strand
TATATATATAATTACACATACATGTTTATTTTTCGGTCCGTAAAAAATTACTATTGAAGCCACCTCACCGAAAACTAAAACTAAAACGGATTCCGATTTAGTTTTAGTTTACGGAACATAGAAGCCGTACCTTTATACATAAACTTGCAACTTATAACAATCTGAACTAAAGACCAATATATTAGGTGCAGTAACCATAATATGTACAAGATTCTAGTTGGTATCGTTGGTTTCGTTGTGAAATCACAGTGTACCAATATATCAATGAAGAATTGATGTTATTTATTTTATTTGTACATATTTGAGTTCCCGTCGCGTTATATAATATAATATAAACTTCCAAATTAGAACAATCTCAGCTAAAAGCTAATATATTAGATGAAGTAAACATAATATGAACAAGATTTTAGTTTGTGTCGTTGGTTTCCTTGTAAAATGAAGATTGAAATGAATTTGATTAATGTTCCATCAATTTCAGGTTGGTGGTCTGTCTATAGAATGATTTATTCAATTACAATTATGACTGAATATTAAGTACATTTTAAGCAGACATATGACAATAGCCATTAGATGCTAAATGGTGGCAAGTTATAACAATTGATTGAACTCATTAGCATTTCAAATAGCTAATTTATTGATCATAATTACATGTATAAATAGGTCAGATATTTTTAGGTGCAAATTAATTAAATTACTGACTGCATTTGAGGGTATTATTTATAGAAAGAAGTAATTTCCTTTAGTAAGCTATTCAATTGAAACAAAAAACCAAAGCAACATAGAAAAAGGATATTTTGTTATTTCAAAATTTAAACAATTTATGTATTTCAATTCAATTTTCAACTCTAAAAATTTCCAATCAAAGCACCATAAATAAATACTGAGAAGTTATATCAAGCGCTCCATAGCAATATTCATTTGGTTAATTTTAATACTAACAAATTTAATTATATTACTCCAATGTCAATTTTGTTGATTAAGCGTAATATTTATATAAATAAATATATTACGAAATTAAAATATATAATTTTAAAACCATCGACAACATTTTTTTTGGAGTAAATGACTTTTTTTTAAGCTTCGCATTTTTCTTTGTTGGGCCATTAAATTAAATAAATATAATAAAAAATTAATAAAAAAATACTTACAATAACCGTATTGACGATTATAAAATGCAATTACATTATTCATTATTTATATATGATTTAAATTAAACATTAAATGCATTATTTTCTAAATTTCTTTGAATAAAAAAAAAAAGCGCAATATTGTCAGTTATCAAATTTGAAGTTAGCATATATTTATTGAGTACTGCCAACATAATATATTTTTTTTCAATCGAATAAAATTCACAATAGATGTGTTTATTTTGTTTGGAGAATAGTGTATAATTTAACATTTTATTATAGTGTAACACTTTTTTGCAATTTATTATTTTCAAAAAATTACACTATAATAAAATATGTTTCAATTATTTCAATTCTAAAATAATGTGGTTTTAAATCTTGTGTAACTGTGTTCTCTAGTGGTTGCAATACCGATCCGTGATGGCAAGTTTTAAATTATAAGTGCAAAAGGGGCGAGGTTGGGTACCTCTTTAATTCAGAATTAACATCATGTTCCACGTGGTTGTAAAACTCGTATTACTGAATCGCGGTTGATTGAACGAGATGTATTAATCAAATTAACTGGACGATTACTTCTAGCATGTGATCATATATATCGTAAGCAATAATGTGACGGTTGTTCGTTGACGCTTTTTGTTCTCTTATTGATTAAAAGGTCGAGATGAACACAGTTCCCGTTGGCGAAATGAACACAGTTCCCGTTAGCGAGATTAGATGTATAAAAATAAAAATAAAACGGAAACAATATTTACAGTCACTAAAATTTGATGCTACTATGGAAAACAGAGTGATGTATTTTGTCAATTATTTTTATGGTCAATGGTGAACTGAAATCATATGGACATTAATTAAGGAAATCCTTTAATAATGTTAAATGTTAATTAACATTGACTTTATTCATTTAAACTTGGTTTATTTTATATGTGAAACACTGCCAGTTGGCGTGGTAAGATAAAAAACTACTAATGCAATCTACTGAATTTTTCTGATTATGTTATTGTTGTTCTTCTTTGAAGGGCGCATAGGGCGGCAACCTTACGATGTACTTTAACCGTTTCCAATATGTAAGTAATACCAAATGTGAACACAAATAATATTATAATTGAAATTTACCAACTGGAAAATATAAAATCAATTATAACTTCGAATGTATATTCGATTATTTCAGTTGAGCGGTGTGCATACATCCTCATAACTACCTAGTTTGAATTTGAGATGTTTTTTCAATCAGTCGACAAATAGGACATTAACACTATATTTTTTAGCATCGGTAACACACGTCATTGATGATCATCGGAACCACTCCATTCGTCACCTAGACATACTGAATATAATTTATGGTTGAATTAAAGAGGCTGAGAAGTGATTAGGACATCACAGTATATTGACATCTGTACCGAGAACTATCAATCAATTCGTTAAAACCAACAGATTGATTTCATTGTCAAGGAAAGGAATGCAAATATGATAAAACAATTTTAAGTAATAAAAATTTCATAATGATATAATGTTGTGGGAAAACGTACAAAATCATGTAGTCTTCTATTATAAGAATGCTCATCGATACACAGTACTTCAAGCACCATATGTAAAATCAAATAATTATATAAGTGGGCAAATAGTCAAGCTTGGATTGCACAAGAACTGACAATAAAACTAAAGTAATGCAAAACCGTTATAGCATGTATTATGTATTCCCTAATTGATGCTCTAGACATCTTTAACTATATATACGATCTAGAATTTATCAATGTTTCCAAATGGCATTGTACACGATTAAAACTGCGGTGAACATAATTTCAATGGTATACGCATTATGTGGGTCTCTTACCGGTACATAGAGATGCCGCGAGTGCAATATAACATGTAAAATATTGTATAGAAAATAAATAGTAAATTTAAATGACTTAACATTAAACGGAAATTTGAAATTATAGACTGACAATATGCTTATTATGTAAATAAAATTTAGTACATTAAAATAAACAAATCAATTATAACATTAAAATGTAAAGGTAACTAATTGCTTTTACCAATAAGATATAACCCTGAGCAAAATTAAAATAAATGAAATAATTCTTAAATAGGTTTAGTGCTGAATGATTCATCACATCATCGGGTATCAATGAACAATTGCAATTCTTGACGATTTCTTGCCAGCATCAGTTGTAGCAACCTCTAAATGACCTTCGCCTCAAGATCCGGGAATCTCCACAAATCCATATTTGATAGCATATTTGACCAAAAGATTCATACATTTTATATTCTTTTAAATCTTTTATAACGTAAACTTGAATTTGAGCAATTTGTGCTTACGAGAAATTTGTGTCGACTGCTACATCACTTAGTATTCCAAATACACTGGCAACGCCATTTGCATACGTGTTCGACATCTTTTTCAGCACCCCTATCTTTTGCCAAATAAATTCTAAAATATAGAAAGCTTTCACTTCGTCAATTATTGAAATTTCGTGAATAACAAAGTTTACTTCGGCTAGTACACATTGCCCTATATAGATCAAATTAGATTGATGTAAAAGATAACAATACTCTAGAGAATTTATAAAAAGATAATTTGATTTTGAACACTATGTAGTAGAATAATAGCGACTGCCAATTATTAGAGACCCTGGGTATGTGCACCAGCAATCAAACTACAGGAAGTTTACATTCCCGGATATACTAACATTACATGCCTGGATATACTAACATTACATACCTGGATATACTAACATGCTAAATACTGATAATGATGAACTTTGCTGCATGGGTAGTAGAATGGATACACTACAAATAATTTCTGTTAATTGAATGAAATCAAATATATATGTACGTATGAGTAGATTATCTTCATCATGTACTTCGAACCGAATATTTTCCATAATATAAAATTAATTTACAATAAAAAATTAACACTGTAATTTAATAGTAAAAAATTATTTATTATTTTTTCACTATGCACTATAATTAGATTAGAAAAATAATAAAAAAAAATCCCGCTCAGTTAATTAGAATTTGTATACCTCTATTTTCAGTATGAAGATCATTTAAAATATTATATATAATGCAAAATATTAATTAAATTGCAATCATTTTGCTAAAATCTTTCATATTATTGAAGTTAGTTACTTAAATTGTACAGTTTTAAAAAGTATTAACCATGTCACGAATAATTGTTTTCATCATTTTAATTGGAGCTTCGGTAATTAATTTATGAGTTGTTTACATCAAGAACAAAAAACTTCTCCTATTTGTGAAATTATAATATAAAATTTAAAACAAATAATCGTTCCTTTAAATAAAGTGAAAATGTTTTAAGCAGGCTTCTAATATCATCTAAACTCTTACGCCCTCAGGGGCGGCATTATGATCTTAATTTGCCGTTACAAATATGCATGTAACATGAAATGTGAACTCAAATATTTATAATTGTAATTCACTAATCCCTGTAACATACAAACAATGATAATAATCCTGTTTACAATCGTACAATCGATTATTTCAGTAGAATAGCACATGATTCCTCAGCTACCTACCATCTAATACCATCTTTTTAGTCTTGATAACCCGAAATTAATCACATTTATTGTGATTAGGTTGCCGATGACACGCCGTGGAGAAAAGGATTTGTTGATCAGCCTCTATGATAGTCGGTCATCAAATGCTCATCATCATCTAAACTTTTACATTACATGGGCGCTTATAGAATAAAATCATTATATTACAGTATTACATATTATTGTACAAGTTATATGAAATTTCAATCAAAACCAGTATAAATTGCGAAGTTATAGTTTTACAATTGATTAATTCAGGACAGTTGTACATGCATAAATTCTCGTCTAACTGTTTGTGGGATATTTTTTACCTGGTCCACAAACACGATATATACTTTCTTTTTAGCCTCCATCAGATGCCAAAAATTATAAATTATGGTCGAATAAGCGGTGACAACACGTACAGTAAAGATGGGTCTAACAGACGAGATATTAGTCGGTCACTCAATTCGTCATCAATTAAATTGTCGAAAAATTACAATATATCTAAAACTATGAGTATATATAAATAATTTATTTGAATTATTCTTTTTTAGAAAACATTATCACAAACTACTAATTGCGATCAACCACCACCAAGAATTGTATGTTATCCGAACTCATCATTTAATCGATTCAACTATATTATTGTTATTTCCCTTTTTTTTTTCTCATTTCACCAAATAGGATCCTAAATCATGTTGTAATTTTCCGGATTTTTTTGGTCTTGTTTCCGAAGACATAATGAATAAATGTAGTGAATCTGGTGATCAATTTAATAATAAACAACGACCAGGACCTATGAGCGATGGTAGAAGAGGTTTTCATGGCGGCAAAGGTCACATTGGACCAGTAATTCCTTAATTATTAATAATATTTTTATTCTATCTTCTCAATATTTATATACATATATATATATATAGTGTGTATCAGAGTGTGTATTTAATGAAACAAATGCAATTCAAAATGGTCAACTAAATCGACAAGAAATTGGAAATATTATACGATCAATTGTTGATGCCGAATGGAATCCATTATTTAATTCAGCCATTGAGAAGTGTATAGCTACAGCTCCAGCTGAAGTGGAAAAATTTCCAGAAAATGAACGGCCAAAATGTAATCCATTGGCAAGTGTTTTTATGAGATGCATGTTTAAGCAAACATTTACGAATTGTCCGACTTCAAAATGGAATGGAGGTATAATTTGTTTTTATTTTTTAATATTATATATTAATTTTAATCATTATTTTTACAATTACATCGTATATAGGTAATGATTGCGAAACTCTTAAGTTACATATAGCAAGTTGTGCTGGACCACCTCCACATGGTAAACGTCCTTAATTTACATATGGTCAACATTCTTATATTTAAATATTATGCATTTCTATATTATTATTTATAAATATTGAAATAAAATATTAATGAATTTAAATAAATATTTTTTTAAACGAACCAATAAATTGATAAATGCACAAATTTACACACAATTAACACCGTATAAATAACTGTGTACATTAATTACATATTTTAATAATTATGCTAGTTCTATTTATTTAAATGCCTCAATAACATGATCCTAAACCAAATAATGGATTATTAAGAATGGTATTAACATAACAAACTGAATCACATCCGACTTGACCAAATTACTGGTAACAAGGTGGAAAATTCTAATAGAACTTATGCCGATCCTGATCGCCAACATACGTATAAAAAATAATCTCCTTGAAGACCAACAAATTACGTAACAATTAAATCAGTGTATAACTAATAAATCCTCTGGGTATACACAATCCATACTATTGAACTTTTCTATCAAGTGTTTTCTATTAATTGTGTATTTCCCGTAACAAATTACCTATACATGAAAATCTTGACCACCTGTATTCATTAGCAATCATAACAATATTTGAATTAAATACCATAATTTAATCTATCAAAAATAAAACAATTATAGTGGTCATGATGACTATTCAAACAGAGTAATTTGACACTTCTCTGACAATTTCGTATTTCTATTTATGGCAAAGAATGACGATCGAACAAAAAAAATAATTTTCTAACAAAACGATCATTTAAAGTGCACATAGATAACTCCATATCCGAAGTATTTTTTAATTTCTCCAGGTGTAATTCAGGGTTCTGTTTCTGCGATAATATGTTTGAAAATCGAATACGCTGATGACAATCTTATACTTGTGCCTAATTTCAATTTAACTACATCGGTTAACATAATGATGAAGATCTGGAAACTATAGGTGGATGGATGGAAAACTAAAATGAATTATTCAAACTGTGAATCCATTGTCTTTAGGGGTACTGAAATTCTCTATGTTTGTTGTTATTTTAGTAAAATGTAAGAGATAGCTAGTTCCCCATGAATTTTAAAATTTTATTTAATAAATTGGCAATAGTTGATATACAGATATTTCCATAAGGCTCTTATGGAATCTCGTCTGTACCAACTATTTTGCATCATCTTTTTTACAGCATTTTCGACATCTAGTAGCCACTGTCAACGTTTTGAGCAAAGCTGGAGATCAGGATGATTCTTTGGATAGGTCTGATTTTTTTGATTGATCTTTGTGATACAGAAACACATGGATCGCGTATTATATATGGAATGTGTGTAGGCATAAAAATGCCTGTTGACCAAGATAAATATTAAAGTTGTTTTGTGTTAAATTGAAAAGTTTTGGGAACCTCACAGTCACCTATCCGTCGTATTACTTGATATTTTAGCAACCTACCCTTAAATCTTGCTGTAAATATACAGATGATCATTATAGTTTATTATAAAAAGTTACTAAGTAATACTACCTACTCGTTTTAAAAAATGAAAAGATTTATCAGGTAGGTTTCCCAGCGGTTTTTAAGCGGACATATAGCCATATGTAGGTCGTATTAGGTAGGTTTTAAATTGATTCAGTCTTTGTAAAAAGTTTAAAAACCACCAAATGTAATTGAAAGCAATTGACAAAAAAAGATGTACCCATAAGTTGGAGGAATCGATGTGACTGCCAAAATATAATATGTTCAGCCAAAATTTTTATCTGACTAATTTAATTTAATTCAAAAATTGACATTAATTTACTTGTTTTTATTTATTTTTAATACGCAGATAATTAAATCAAATTCGTTACTTTATCTAATAAAATACAAAAATTTGTAAGGTCGAATTTAATTTACATGTTTGTTTTGTAGATCAATTATTTTGAAAATTCGTTTATACTTTTTATCATTCATCTGATTAATTCCGGGTATATTTGAGATAATTTGAGTGTTTAAAAAAGTTGCACCAAATTAAATTAAAAAATATTAGTTTTTATAACATTCCATTTAATTATTTTTATTTGATGCCATTCCCAATATAAAAGCAACACTGTTCTGATCTTAGTGTCAATAGTATTTTTACACTTAAACTTTTCAGTACTAATTTTGAAATTAACAATTAATAAATTAATTAAAAAATGTATCGTATAATAATTGCAGTGACTCTTTTACAAAGCATAATGGTATGTAACTAATATATAAATGGTAACTTGCTATTAAAATGAGTGAATATACAGAACATTCTGCAAATGTTTGAAATGCCGAATGGACACTACACGAAGACTAAAATTATATGATTGTATGACCGATCCAATTCCACTTTCTTCACCACCACTAAGCAAAACTTTATGCTGATCGGTAAAGACAATATTTTATACCTTTCTAGTATTGTCCATATGTCCAAAAATTCGAGAATTGACAAATTGAATGATGGTTAACCATCAATCGATTGTTCAACAATAATTCCGAATATATTGATATTGTATGTAGAAAATCTATAAGGCCTGAAAGCTACCAGTTCTACTCGAATGCCTGGTGACTTCGTGCTCAATAATAGCTATAGCTTTATTTATAATCTTCAGCAATACTTCGATTTCTATAATTCTAATCGCATTCGCTTTTAAACAGACGTATTTGATAATATAATAATATTAAGTGTGTACTTCTTCATGCATTAAAGTGGTAAAAGTGTATAATATATGCGTTTCAGAAGTTAATGTATGGTTGGATTTTATAGTTCCTAGTTAGGTTTCCAATTTCATCTCATAACAATATTGCAATTGTTGGCATATTCTAATTAATGTTAATTTACTACGTTCTACAATTTCCCATAACTTCAAGTACTGGGTCAAAAATTCAATTCAATCCGGATTAAAGTTCTTTAGAAAAAAAGAAATTGTTCAAATTGTTCCATCATAGAAAATCATAATAAGCCCCGCTCGACGGTGTTTAGACTCTAATAAATATTTTGTCTGAATAAATGCTATACAAACTAACTAACTCTAGTGTTCTATTGAGACCCCCCTAAATTAATCACAAAGATTCGTTCCATTCTGTTTTTAAAAAATTATTTAAAAATTTTAAATTTATTATTTAGACAATTGGAGCTCAAAGAGAAAACTGCAATAATCCACCCTCGTTAATTGTAAGTATATTTTAATAGTTTAAATATGAATTTTATAATTGAATAAATTATTTATTAGACTTCATATGAATGTTGTCCTGGCGTTGGTGTCGTTGACACTCGAGTATTAGATACATGCATGCAGAATTTTGGACAATTAACAATTCCCGCAGTTAAAGCTGTAACAAAAATAAATTAATTTTAATAATTTAAAAATTCTATAATTATATAAATATTACTATATAGTGTTATGCTGAATGTGTTTTTAATGATACCAAAATTATGAATAATAGAGAAGTTGATAAGGTTGCCATTTCAAATATTGTAAAATCAAAACTTTCTGGTGAAATGCAAACAATAGTATCAAATATTATTGATAAGTGCCTTGAACAGGCTGATAGTAAAAAAGCAGAATTGTCAAAATTGGTTGAAAGTGGACCAAATTCGTGTTCTATGATTCCAGTATTCGTGATGGATTGCCTTTGTAACACACTAATGACAAAATGTCCAGCTGATGTATTTTTAATGAATAGTAAGAAAGAAAAAAAATTAAAATATGCTTATGTTATTAATAAACGTCCAACCTTTGTTCACTTCCAGATGCTGAATGTAAAGCGAAAAGACAATATCTTGAAAGTTGTTGACTGTAAGGGCAAATAATATATTAATACAACTGAGAGGGCTTTGCAACTAATTTAATACTGTATTTAAAACATTTTATAGAATGTCTATATTTGTTGTCTGTAAATTATAAAAGATAATAAATTAATCTTTACTATTATCTAGATTTATGTTAATTTTTCATAGCGGGGTCGGTCGCCTGCAATATTTACTTCCAATTGATGATCTTACACAAAATATGTATCACCAATTGATGCTATCGATGAAGCTTTTGAATAATTTTAATGTTGATTCTTAGATGTTCAGATCAGAGATGATACCATCAGACTTAAGAGCAATTAAACTCTGTCATATTGACGATCACAACTAACATTCGATTAAGAATGCTTTTTCTAAACTCAACAGACTGCGAATTTTTTCCATATATATGTATGAAGTGGCAGAAATCCCATCAGAACCAGATGCATTATCTGTATGATTCTTGAAAATCCCATAGCTTTTATTCGGATTTAAATAGGATTAAATAGGTAATAATTGTTATCATTTGAATGCACCAGCATAAGAATTAAATATTCACACATTCGTGTACTTCTGACTTGAAGTATGACATTAATGATATAACATGCAAGGTATTTCATTCATCACTACCATTTAATTGTCCTTCATTATAAAGCTGATGAAATCGTTGACTTGAAGTTTTACACACATTTACAACATATTGTCTTCTGGTTCATGTTTTCTTTAACCTGAACCTTTTTATTAGTTTAATTTATACAAAACCATATGCCATTAATAGAGTAACATTGTCTCCATGCCTGAATTCATTTTAAGCATTGTCAACATGAATCACTTCGGTTTTTGTTCAACCTATCATATCACATCAAAAAATTGGTTTTAGTCTTACCATTACTTCTGGCGTGTCCTCAGTCTATTCAGTTGTCAACTATATCTTGGAGTTACGCTAGTCAATATGTGTACTAGAATCACAGTTGCAGATGAACATGTGCCAATTGGCAACTGTATATTTTTAAAGTAGTTATTTTCCAAATTCTTTTATATAAAAAATAAATAAACATAATAAACCTTTCACTTTGCATGCCTTAACCTGTGAATTTTCAGATATTAAAAATTGATTTTCCTGACGGAAGTGAATGTAAGTAATGTACTGTAAAACAGTAACTTACTATGCCTTGTCATATGTAAGAATTTTATTCTTATGAACTTTTACGATATCAGTGAAAGTGTTTTATTATCACAAGCCTGTTTATGTTTTGTATGGAAAATACTTGTTTTATATGGTAAAATCGAATGTAATATATGGAATTGAATGATGAAGACTGAAGAGGCCGCATTTTATGTAATAATAATTTTATGTTTTTATAATAATGATTGAATTATAGAGACAATATATGTGTAATTTTACTTATATTATGTATATACAAGTATCGGGCATAACACGCTGCAAATTTAAACAACATGATGGAAATTAACTGTCTGCCAATCAAACCAATCGAACAATATGTTCTATTGACGTCTAGACAAGTTGTCGTAATATGAATATTGAATCAATAGTTGATCTATTCTTTCTGAAGCCATTCTGTTCATCGAACATCTCAGTTTTTGACGTGATTTTATCACCAATAATTTTAGTGAAGGATCAGTTTTACTGCCCTTCTTAAATATAGGTATTGTTAAACTAGTTCTCCAATCTGTGGGTATCTTATTACGTTCAAGTAATTTCTTGAACAGTTTAACAATCTCAGCAATTAGTTTGTCCCCACCATATGTCAGACACTCATTTGAGATATCATCAATATCGGGAGATTGTCTATTTTTGAATGTTTTAATTGCTTATTCAGTCAGATGTTGGTTAACATAAAAATTATTATCTTGAACTCTGTGTCTCGTATATCTCAAATGAAACTCTACTGTGTTGGTAAATAATTTCTCGAAATACGCAACCCATGCTATAGATACTGATGAGTTTTTGGTATATTCATTTACTTCTTCTATCTTCTATCTGGCGCTACAACCCCGGCAGGGTCTTGGCCTTCTCCAACATCCTTCTCCAACCAGGCCTATCTGCAGCCAACAATCTCCAGCGTCGAACCTGAAGAAACTTTAAATCATTTATTACTGCATCTTCCCACCTGG
>JANSTX010048806.1:0-11898 GCA_027564355.1 Penthetria funebris | reverse complement strand
GAATATGTTAGCCGCAAATTCTCCTAGAGACCCTCCAATCACGGCCTGGATGCCTTTTAACGTCAATGCCCAGGACTTGGTTATTCTTAGCTACTATTGGCTATTCTTATCTATTCTTGACTTTTCTTTTAGTCAAGAGTAGCGAAGAATAGACAAGAATAGCTAAGAATAGCTGGCTATTCTTGACTATTCTTAGCTATTTTTGGCTATTCTAGTCATTAAAAGCTAAGAATAGCCAAGAATAGCAAGAATAGCCATGAATAGCCATGAATAGCTGGCTATTCTTAGCTTGGCTATACTTGACTATTATTAGCTATTCTTAGCTATTCCTGAATAGATTAGCCAAGAATAGCGAAGAATAGCCAGCTATTTTTGGCTATTCTTGACAATTCTATATATTCAAGAATAACCAAGAATAGCTAAGAATAGCTAAGAATAGTTAAGAATAGCTAAGAATAGCCAAGAATAGCGAAGAATAGCCAAGAATAGTCAAGAATAACCAAGAATAGACAAGAATAGTCAAGAATAACTAAGATTAGTTAAGAATAGCTAAGAACAGTCAAGAATAGACAAGAATAGCGAAAAATATCCAGCTATTCTTGACTATTCTCGGCAATTCTTGACTATTCTTAGCTACTATTGGCTAGCATAGCCAAGAATAGCCAAGAATAGCTAAGAATAGCTAGTTATTCTTGACTATTCTTGACTATTCTTAGCTATTTTTGGCTATTCTAGCCATGAAAAGCTAAGAATAGCCAAGAATAGCTTTGAATAGCTTGCTATTCTTAACTTGGCTATTTTTGACTATTATTAGCTATTCTTAGCTATTCCTGGTTCGGACAAGCTCAGTACATTTGTGAAAATCTGATAGACGTAAATATTGGTAAAAGTATATTGTGAAAGAAACTTAGATTGTCCTTCAAGAATACAAACTAACCTGCTCACAGTATTTTAAAATAAAAAGGCAAATTGAAAGATACACGAGTTTCTGAAATGACCGAATTTTCAATGTATGTTTATTGCTATTATTTTGGCTACGAAAAGCGTAAGGTGACAAATAACACCGTGTCACAAATTCAGCTTAACGTATGTCAGGCCGTATAATAAATATTTTTTTCTCATGGACAATATCAAAGGATATTTTTATGTGGTGTAGTGGTAAATCTTAATTATTAACCAAACTGAAATGAAATTGAATTTCCCATGAACAAACGCGATATATCAATGATGTTGAATATAATTTCTAGATTAATAGAAGACCCATTCGGCCAAGAACCGTAATTAAGGAACTCGTACCAACGGTATGCTAAATAGTAAAATAAAGGTTATATTATATATCCTGTGATATAATTGAATTTATCTTGTGGTGGGTTTTTTATACAGTCTATAATGTGACACCCTCAAACATTTATTTATCTCTTCACAGTTCGTCATTGAAAGTTTCAAAAGACACAAAAAAAAAATTATATAAAATAAATTAGACTTTTCTCGATTGACCTGATCCAATAAAAATGCTACAATTTATCTCACAACTTATTAACAATAATCTCATCAAGCCAAAATTATGTACATAATCTCAACCTATAATAACATCTCAAAACATAAACATACAACATAAATTGTGGACATAAACCATCCTAATATTATTAATTTTTTTTTTTATAATTTGCGCTATCTATTATTATTTAGATGAAACTGAACGAAATAGGGGGATTGTGTTAGCTTTCTTTTTATCCACATTTTTATTATAGAGTCGATAAAGTGTTTTCCGTTTTGATGACTGTTGTTGTTTGATGTCATATGGGTTGCTGTATTAGTAAGGGGTAGTATGCATTATATGTTTTTACAATAATTTTTTTTTCAGTAATAGAATTGTAAAGTAAGGGTGAAATTATTACTAATATGTATATGCAAATTCACGACGTCACGGCAAGGCCATTAAGGTCTGTCAAGATTTAAGAGTAGGGTAAAATATTTTAGCGTTGATCCACTATATGCACTTATGGAATAAGCATCTATGGAAGATGCATTTTACAATTAATTATCAGATATTGTTATTTGTATTAACTCATTTGTGTATTAGCTCATTTGAGTTGTAATGAACAGTTGGACATAATAGTCTAACGAGCACTAAAATATGTTGACAGTATACAGTTAGAAAACAGATAATGGTTTTCCAATTGCATGGAAATAGCAGCTCATAATAAACTGACTTAAATATAATAATTAGAGGGTTAATTTAAAGGTGACGGGATTTAAAGGAGTAATTTTCAATACCGGGATTGAATTCCGGGAAATTCCGGGATCGGGAAAAAATTACAATTTCTCGTAAACGGTTAGAGATAGACAGATGGTGTAAACGGTAAAATACGTGGCGATGTCTATTACATTTTATACATATACGCCAGATATACTGCAACAACAGATAGTTTAAACACATATCGGCTATGCAATTTCTGTTTGTTATAATACAGGATCCTCTTCCATGAACTATGTTACTTGCAGTTGACATAGGTGTTAATAAGTGAGAATCAAATTGAACTGGAATTCAATAAAAATCTGGTAAATTTGATGTTGAAGACCAACGGACAACTGTCAACTAAAGCGATAAATGTATTAAAAAATGTGTGCCACAAGCACATACAGTGTTTTAAAATTGTGCAAAAACACTAGTGTTAACAGTTTAAAGAATAGAAAAGATGGAAAACTGTCAACTATAATTGAATATGAAGAAAGTAGTAGTATTATAGTAGCGTTTAGTAGCGATTGGTAGCGTTTATTAGTGATTGGTAGCATTTTGTAGCGATTTGTAATTCTTTATCTTGAAGGTATTTCATTAGGGATGTAAGATCCAGATTTCTTCTTTCAGCTATATATAGTTCTGGTGATACGCTTAAATCACTACACAAGAATTTTAAAATGTCCTCGCTAGTTAGTAGAGTTGCATCTCTATTGGTAGCATTTTGTAGCGATTTGTAATTCTTTATTTTGAAGATATCTCATTAGGGACGCAGGATCCAGATTTCTTCTTTCAGCTATTTTTTTCTCGAATTGCATTATATAGTCCTGGTGATGCAGTACCTTTCTGTACGCTTAATTCACTACACAAGAATTTTAAAATGTCCTCGCTAGTTGGTAGAGTTGCATCTCGATTGATAGTATTTTGTAGCGATTTGTAATTCTTTATTTTGAAGGTGTCTCATTAGGGATACAAGAACCTGATTTCTTCTTTCAGCTATATATAATTCTGGTGATACAGTACCTTTCTGTATGCTTAGTTCACTACACAAAAATTTTAAAATGTCCTCGCTAGTTAATTGAGTTGCATCTCGATTGGTAGCATTTTGTAGCGATTTGTAGTTCCTTATTTTGTATGTGTCTCATTAGGGATACAAGAACCTGATTTCTACTTTCAGCTATATATAGTTCTGGTGATACGGTACCTTTCTGTACGCCTAATTCACTACATAAGAATTTTAAAATGTCCTCGCTAGTTGGTAGAGTTGCATCTCGACGTGTCAGTGCTGCTACAGCAAGTCGTACTGATTCTCTAATTCTCTATTACAAATTTCCCGGGAATCGGGAATAAATTTTCCGGGATTCAGGAATAAATTTCCCGGGGTTCAGGAATAAATTTCCCGGGATTCGAGAATAAATTTCCGTCGGATTCGGGAATAAATTTCCCGGAATTCGGGAATGCTTCTTGCTTGTCCCGTGTAATGAGTCCCAAAAAAATCCCGGGTACAACCATTTTATAACAATTCATATGGTAAAAGCAACCTGATTACATCATAATATCCTCTGTACTGTATTCAATGGCACATATATAGATGAGTTAGTGAACTTCCACTATTTCGGAAATTATTTAGCTGTAGATGAAAATGCTGAAAAAAAAAATTTGGTGTATGTCTAATAAAAGTACAGCAGGGGTCTGTAAAACATAACAAATTATGCAATTGATAGAAATTTGCAAGAAAACAGTAGTTCTACACTAACCAGACCCAAAATCTTTTTTTTTTTACAGAGACAGAATAACTACTCAAACTCTACATAAACAAATACTTTCACTATCGATGGATCAAATCCGGTATGGATACATTAAATGTCATAAAATCAGAATCATCATTGAAAATTCTCATCTATAAAAAAAACTACCCTTCTCAGTTACTATCAAAAAAAAAAAAAAAAAAATCTGACTTTATCCTACATGTCAGTATATTTTCCATAACTTTTCATTCAATTTCACATTATTATACAGCGGGGAGAGGGATTTCAGGAAAAGGGTTGTGATTAAAACACCGTGTCACAAACTGCCGATAAGCCATCCCTATAAATAAACAAAAACCAAAAAAAAAAAAAAAAATTTAAAACCAAGAGAAAAGTGAAGAATATACTAACAGTAAACTGCATTGTTTTATGGAAAGAAGCCAGAAGAAAGCCAGTATAAAAAAATACTTCAAAAATAAATGGAATTTGGCGGTTAGGCTGGACGGAAACGTTTGCCTCACATCTACGCATATTTATGTTCCCTTCAATTATGCGAAATCACTGATGGAAAAGAAAAAAACTGAACGGTAAAAGAAAAACAGAACGGAAATAAACAAAAAAAAAATTGAAAAGTCCTGACAATCAGCCAAAAAAAAAAAACCCCCAATTGAAATACGTGCGAAAAACACCTTTATGTTGATGTTTTTATTCCCATTTTTTTCACAAAATTTAATTTTCTGTTTATAACTCACCCACACACACGTCGCATACGTCATTTACATTATTTGCATATCGAAATTGAGTAAATAGCCTTAAAGGACTATGGGAAAAAAGAAAGTAAAATGAAAAACATAAAAAAAAAACCAAATGAAAAAAGGATAAGGGTTTATATACGCATTTGAGTAGATTTATTTATTATTTTTTTCGTTATTTTTTTCAGGAATAAATAAAAGTTTTAAACGATTTTTGTGGTTCGCAAATTTTGATTTAATCAAGTGCAGCAATAAGATGTGAGTTTATGTTTTAAAGCGAATTATTATGAACACAATAAATACGTAAATGGTATTATAAGCTAATAAAAATTTAATGTCGGTCTTCACATCCTTTGAGTGCTGATCAGTCAACAAGAATTCTTCATATTGACAACTGTTTGCCACATCGTTTAAAGATGATCGATGCTTCTATTAGCCTTAACATTCTACTCAAGTGCAAATTTTCTAATATTGTCCACTTATTTTCATAATTTTGAAAATATGTAACAGGAGAGCATAACTACAACAGCAGGTACTGTTTTTGTTTAAAATCTCTCAAACCGGTTGCATATATAGACTCATAGATCATACGTTTATTATGTAAACTATGCATATGGACGATAGAGTCATCTATTCTACAGATGATTCCAATCAAGTGCGTAATTTGTAATAACACCCACCCATTCACTGCAAAGTGTATTGCCAATCCAATTCCACTTTGTTCGGACTGTGCTCATCGTCTCTAAATCTGTCAGTCTCCACAGATTCTCATTTTTTGATATTACGAGAAAATTTTAAATATGCCTCATTGACACTTATTGATGAAAATTTGTACGTGATTTTAGTTTGCTTTGATTCATATCACATCTCACTTAGCATTCCGAAAACCATCCATAACAGCAGGACGCTTATTTTTTTTTTGTGCAAACAAACAAAATAATGGCAGCAACAGTTAGTTCGCCAACTGTAGAAAAAAAAATATTATTGCGTGATCAGTGGAATATTCCCTTCTATATATCAATAGCTATTGGCTTTTAACTATTGGGTTATTAGCTATTGGATATTAACTATTAGCTATTAGCTATTAACTTATAGCTATTTGTTACTATTAGCTGTCAGCTTGTCTCGGCTGTAGTTCAGTTAACTACTCATATTTCTTACCTAATAATGAAAATATAAATATTCATTATCGAAATTGGTTTTATCGCTTTTCAAAATATTATCCATGACGATTAATGCACTACTTTTCCATGCGTTGGAACTAATTTTCGAAGTACTTTGTCCACTCCAATTGAGATACAGCCAAAAACAAGTGTTTTTCAGGTATCAAAATATATATTTCATTTTTTTTTTGATATGTGGTAATTGGATGCGGCCATATCAGGGCTGTACGTTGAAAGACGTTTCTCTCATTGTAGCCACATGACTACTAATGCCGAAGAAATAGACAAGCATTTGCTTGGACGTGCTTCATCTGCGAACAACTTTTGTTTGGATTTAGCTCGTCTTGGAAAACCTATACATTCGATTGCTGCTTTGTTTCGTTCCGGTTCATATGCATAGATCCATGATTCGTTACCTGTTCAGATACACCATGATCATATTTTTTTTTTTCTTCTTTGCACCAATCGACATGAGCCTATTTTATTGCACATTTGTTAAATTGTATGGGATTCAATGAGAACAAATTTTTTTACCACCAAATGTTTATGTATTATTTAATTGAAACTTGTCATGGTTAATGTGCAAGGATGCCTCAATGTAACGATATGATATCACATACAGCAACTGATTTTGGTTATAAAGAATTTAGTTCAGCAAAGCATTCATAACGACACAAAAATGTTGACAATTTAATTCCATTTATTGGCCAACATGAATTTTTGAAGAACCTGTAAAGAAAACAAATGGTAACTCAAAACGTCAGATTACACCTGACAACACTTAGTGTTGCTATAAGCCCTGGAATATAATTAGCGACCTATGTACTCATTACAATATTTAGCAGATTACAATATGTATATATATATATATTATATATACATGTATATATATATATATATAATTATGTGAATTCACGGAATCATTAAATACATTCTCCCATCTCTAAAGAATATTTCACATGAAAGACATTAATATTCGTCATTAAATGTCGACAAACATTATAAATCAATTAGTTTAAAGGATGGTGTCTTCTTGATTCCTTTCTAAAGATAGCTATACATCGGGGCTCTGTTTTTGGAAAATTTTCTGACAATTGAAAGTACTATTAAAATTAGGTACAAAAGTCACATCAAGTATTCTATATACACATATATATATATAGCACCCATTAATTGCTACATAACAAATTTCTGTTATTCCATAAGCTATGATAAAATACACGCTAAACATTAAATGTAAATTTATATGTTTCTATCTATTCGGATATGAAAAACTCTAGTTTAGGGTAATCAATTGCTAGTTAAAGAATAGAAATGTTGAAAAAAAATGTAATTTTTTCTGAGGGTGGTTAAAGGAAGATTGACGCACTGCCAAAATATATTACGTTACAAATTATAGAAACAAGCAACATAATAAAGCAAACTCATTATATGAACTTTGTCCCTAATATCACATAAAAGCTTTAAAAAATGGTACGAGGATCAGTCTACATTTATCTACTTCCCCTTTTCCGTATGGATCAGTGTGAGTGAAAGAGATAACAATAGGATTTACATGGCAGCCATTATTATTTTAAACTTTTAACAGAACAAAATCCTATTCAAATGAAAAGGGCATTATTGCTAAAATTGTGGCTATGCTCCTAAAATTACGAAATTAAGAACTATTTTAAACAAATTTTTAACAATTGTATCAGAAACACATAACTTAAGGCTGTTATTATGGTACCGATAAGTAGTCATAAATGGCAGGTACTTGCCCCTTTGGCAAAAATTAAAGACTAGGATATAGGCAACTTGCACTGTGTCTTTCACATCCGAATATACCAGCTTTTAATAATTATGCATTCCTGATACAGATCATCAAAATTATGAAAAAAAAACGACTATTTTTACAATTATTTTTCAATTTTACCAGGAAAACTAAACTTTATACTGGTGTCATGCTACCAATAAGTAGTTAAAAATGACAGATACTTGCCCGTCTGGCAAAAAATGTATAGACTAGAAAATAAACTTTCCGAGAGTGAGTGAGATAGAGTCTCGGCTGGTATGTATGCTGTTTTCGGAATAATTTTCATTGATAAACGATTGTTGTTTTGTCACAAAAATTTTATTTCCTCTATTTCTGTCTGCTTGTTACACGTTTGTTGATTTTAAGATATTTTGTTAGAGAAAGTGGAAGAGTTTTTCCTTTCTTTAAGTAGCTTATGGATTCCAAATACAAGTGAGCCATTTCTGAGAAAAGGCGAATTATTCTTTTTATTCTTCTTCTTCTTCTTCTTCCTTGCCATTTTCCTTATTCGGGGTGGGCCCTTCTACTTCTCAATCTATTTCTCCACATGTTTCTGTCTTGTGTATCGTCACTTTCTGCATTCAATGTGTTCAAGTCATTTTGAACAAATAATCAGCTAGCTTGTAGGCGACCGCGTTTCCTTACATCTTTTCCAATATTTAAAGTCAATTTAACGCAATAAGTTTCTGGTTATCGCATTACGTGACCAAACCATCTTAATCTACTTTAAGTTATTATGTTGGTGATGGAAGTAACTTTTAAACTGTCTCGAATATAGTTGTTCTGAATTCTGTGCTTTAATGTTACACAGGATGACCATCTTAACATTCTCATATCGGTTGAGTGTAGTTTCTGCATATGATCTCTTTTTACAGCCCAACATTCAGACGTCATTGCTGGTTGAACAACAGTTTCATATACCTTCCCTTTTATCATTGGTAGGCATTTTTCGATCACATAAAACTGCAGACACTGCTCTCCAATTGATCCAACCGCACTTTATTCGATGTTGAATATCATCATCGATTTTAGCCCGCTTGTTGTGATAAGTGATTCCAAATATTTGAACTTTTCAGTAACGGGAATTGGACGACAGTTCAATATGATCGTGCATTGTTGGGGAGTCGAGTGATTACTATTAAATGGAAAATACGTGTACTCTGATTTTGGTGTGACTGATACGTGGTCCGTTGGCCTCCAATACCGAATTCCACAGATTTATTTTGGATTCCAATTCAATTTGATTCTCACTTATTAACACTATGTCATCTGTAAATAACATGAAAGAGAATCGTGTAATGAACCAGACAGAAATTGCATAATAGTTATAAAGATTAATGGGCTTCATGCAGAACCTTGATGCACACCAACGTTTACATTAAATGAGGTAGATGTTCCACAATTTGTTCAGATTCTAGTGCTAGCATTCATATACATATTTTTAATAGTAGAGATATGTAGTTCAGGAACAGTGTGAGATCTTAATGCCTGCCAAGCGACATCACTACGAACTCTATCAAATGCCTTCTCAAGGTCAATAAATGTCATATGGAGGTCTTTTTTTATTATCTCTGCATATTTCAATCAGTATACAAAGTGTTTGTATAGCATCAGTTGTTGATTGGTCTTTTACGTATCCGATCTGTTTTTCTGATATATTAAGATCACGTAGTCTTGTGTCCAAAATTCTTTCCCATATTTTTAAGGTGTAAGTTTGATTCCTCTGTAGTTAGAATAACTGTGTATATAACTCTCTTATTTTTATAAAATTTGTAAGAGATAGCGTCGTCTCCATGAATTTGTCATCTCACCTCCACTTAAGATCTTAGTCAATAAATTTGCTATTCTTGGTATCCAAGATCACCCAGATATTTCCAAAGATCTAATGGAATGTCATCTAAACCAACTGCCTTAATTTGCTTCGTCCTTTTCACAGCATTTTCGACCTCCAATGGAGTGACCGCATTGACTGGATTCCAAAATAGGATTTTGGCAATTTTGTATATATCGTTTTGATCGCCAGACTCAAGACGCTCATTTAGGTGACTTGTGGCTCTAGATTTGGAAAATAGCTACCGGCCTTCGTGCTTCTCATTTTGCTATTTTAAACATTTCTAAATCGTCACTGCAGCGTGTTCTTTGCCAAGTTTTGAATGATGTATTCTTTCTCGTGATATTTTTCTGTACCTCCGTATACCATCAACAAGTTTCTTTTCCAATATTCAAAGAACCTTTTGACATGCCAAAGTGTTGTTTTGACTTCTCTTTATGCAAAGCATTTTAAAGTCATTCCACATAACTTCCGGCTCCCGATCATCTTGCAAATTGTGACTTAAGTATGTAGAAAGCATTGTTATAAGACGATCATTTCCCACATGTAACTTGAACCACTTTGTTTTTTCATTGTCGTTCCGCCGTTTGTTGTTAAAAGTTTCTTTTTGAAACGAAGTCTTTAAAATATTTCAAATTTAGTCTATCCACATAGTATAAAATCAATTTGTGATGAGTTACTACTACTTTTGTACGTTATTAGGCAATCCTCCTTTTTCGCGAAGTAAGTGTTTACTGTATGGCCAAACTATATGCCATTGTCAATTGCAAAATATCATCACCCTGGGAATTGCTATTGCCAAAACCGTAGCCACCATGACAAACATTAAAATGTAGATTTTTCTTGCCAACATGTCCATTTAGATCACCCATAGTCAGCCGATCCTCTTACACTTACATATACAAAAGATTATGTTACATTAAAATCCAGCAAACAAAAAATGATAAATTGCTCTTTAAATTATAATATTGCTACCAATAGTTATGCAGTTATTTTTTGAATTAGCGTCAAGTTTTCATTAAAATCAACCTATTATATTATGGTAATTAGCTAACTTTTGACCTAAAATGCAATATTTTTAAGTATATTTTGATGATCGGGCTTCACAAGAATGTTTGGTTTACGTTTAAAATATTGAATTGAAAAATAATTTATATATGCCTGCTCGCCTGTTACACATTTGATAATTTTGAGATATTTTGTTACTACGGTTTTTTTTAAAAAAAATAATAAATGGGTTATGAATTCCTAATACAAGTGATGATTATTTTTGGTGGAAAGCGACATATTCACATACATAGACACATTGAAAATTATTGTTTGGGTTTTGAGTTGTCAATTATGTTCGCCTGGTACGTGTGTTCGTCTCGGCATGTAAATTCATAGAAGATCATCCATCTTACCCCCAAATAATTCTGCATCAATGTCAATGGGTTTTAAGTTCTCAATTATGTTCGCCTGGTACGTGTATTGACTGGTGAATAATTTTTATTGATTAAAAGATTTTGGCATATGATTTTTGTGTCATCATTGAAATTTTATTTCCTCTCGGCATGTAAATTCATATACAAGATCATCTTACCCCCCCATATAATTCCACATCAATGTCACAATTAATTGAATATACACCCCCAATTAAATAAAATAACTGTCATTTAGTATCAAAATGTTGCCTTAAAACGGAAAAAAAAAAGGAATTTTTCCATAAATTATTTTCACTTTTATTTTTTCTCACCATTTTCCTGCATATCACGTCAACAAAAAAATGTTATTGTGGCTCGTGTACATATGCTAATATCAACACATCATTCAGATTTTAAATACCACAAAATGGTTTTATAAACCCATTTTCATTTTTTTTTTTTGTGTTTTCCTTATTTGGTTGTTTTCGTTTTTTTTTTTTTTTTTTTTTTTTTTTTTTGGTTAATTTTTTCCTTTTTTTCTTTTTTCTGTTTTTCCTGTTTTTTTTTTCAATTTTTTATACTACACCAAACGATTTGAATCCTCTGTTGAATGTTACAACACTAAATGGGAATGCAAAAAAAGTGTAATAAACAAGAAAAAAAAGAAAAAGGGGGAAAAAAAAGCTTTAAAAAAACGTTATACAAACCACACTCTTCCCAATTTCCAAGAAAAAAATATATAATGGGATAAAAAAAACGCAGGGTTTTTTTTTTTCACATATTCACTTTAGTGGTGTAAATAGAACATGCAACATGTTGTTTGAATTAAAAAATAACGTAAAAACCAAAATGGGAAAAAAGGAACTGATGATGGAAAAATGTGTGGCAAAATAAAAGGGCTGCTGATGTTGCAAAGGAAAAAGGAACAAAACAAAAAAAAGTGTGAAAAAAAATTCTCTGTTGCATA
>JANSTX010048795.1:0-11899 GCA_027564355.1 Penthetria funebris | reverse complement strand
AGATATCAACTATTTTGCAATTCTATTTAATGAATATTTATATATTATGTTGTGATCCGTTAAACAATTTCCAGGGCTCTCTAATCAACCAATTATACGTTTCTCTTGTTAAAAACATATTATCAAATTAATTCCAATGTTTATTTCACTGTAATAATTTATACAAAATAGTTCAGTTGGGTGCTGACTCGAAATAATTAAAGGCGATAGCGGACATAAATATTTTTTATAATTTTTTTTGAGAAATTATATTGATTTAAAAAATTATGAATATTATTTTTAAACTACTAATGTGTTCGACATTTACTTATATGCCACTTAATGTACACTATGCGTAGGTCTAATTAGATCAGTTAAATGCATATCTTTTATATGTTTTATTATTAATTTTACATCAAATAGACAAACTCTACTGATTCCATCTTTTAAGTTCCAAACACAAGCCAGGAATTAACATATACATTGTCGTTAGATTTACAAGTGATATACCACATGAAGCTAAAGATAGGTTGTGTTACCTAGATGTTATACATTCTACGATCAATTATTTGATCCTGATTTTATGTTTTAAATTAAATTTTATAATCTTAACATTTAGAGTTATTTTCCATTTGTTGTATCATTTCATTGAAAATCTTTATAAGACTCTCCTTTAAGTGGAAAATAACTAAAATGAAAGTTAATTATTTATTTATACAATTTTCATGCGTCTTACTTTTATAGAAAACCTTCAATCAATTTTTGAACGTAACTTTTGAATATTTTTAATACATTTTATTACAATAGCGCTATACCATAATGTTCTTACAAAATCTGTTTTTTAATTTCAAATTATTGGGAGAAAAACAGATTATTATTCTTATTATAAAAATATATTATGAAATTCTGATTATAAATTATGTGAAATAACAAAAAAGAAAAAATCAAAAAATTAAAAAAAGTCGATTTAAAATTGTAATTGAAGTCTAGGTACGCGTACAGTATTTCTTAAATTTTATTTCATTATAATAAATTTTTATAAATTACACTTTATTCTATATTTTAAAGTAAAAAAATTATATTAAGCAATAAATAAAGTCATTAAATTATCATTTATGAATAATAATAATAGTTGTTAATAACAAATACATGTAATTAGAATAATAATGAAAACACTTGGTGTTTGCATAATTTGGCATAAATATGTAAAATGTGGTGAGCAATTTTTTTCACAAAACATTTTATTATTCTATTCATGTAAAATTAAATATTCTTGAATTTTGTGCTAATAAAAAATATTAAATATTGTAAAATATTATAAAAATAAATAAAAAAAAACCGCCTAAAAAAGCTTGATAATTAATACTCATGGTTAAACCATTAATGAAGAATACATGACAATATAAATATAATATAAAATAGTATGCATTGATACATTTGGCACGTATTCATCTTTTTCCTTTAACATCAAACCATTATCTTAAAATATATTGCAAATTTTAATTGACATAATGACATAACTGATAGCTGGAAAGAGGTGTTAAATAGAATAATTATTCAAGTATTAAAGTGAATCATGAATCCAAAAATATTGGCCAAAGCTAGAACCTTATTATAATGGTGATGGATGCCACTAAAACCGATGAAATATTGGGAAGGGTACAACATCGGTTGTACAGCGAAATCTATTAATATCAATCCAGATTATAGGTGCTTCGATTGGACTTGATAAATCCAAATTTTAATGCCCTTTTAAATTTTAATTTTACCACATTATTGATGTCAATGCAATTTGTAGTATTTTCTATCTTCAATTTTGTAATGTTAAGAGCTTGAATAACCTCAGTATGTTAGTTGGTCACTCCATTCACCATCACCCAATTAATTTACATATATATTTATGTTTATTCTTGTTAAATTTCATGATAAAATAAATATTTATATTATAAATAAAAATGGTCGTTATCATAATTTGCAAAATTATGTTGCATTTTATGCAACTGTTTTCAATGGCAGACATAACAAAAGTAAATTCATTTGAAATTAATGCATACATTTGATGTGGTACAATGTTTAATGATGAAAAATTATGTATAACATAGAAAACATTGTCTTGGTATCAAAGATTTATACTTAGGGTTATGGCAGTTGTATAAATAAGATGTAATCCATCCATTAAGCATATTAAACATTCATATGGTAATGTTACTAATCTTCTTTTTTTTTTTCTTTTTTTTTGATAGGTTACATTCCAACCATTTGTTCAAAAAGTTAACAAAATGTTTGTTGATTTGATAATAATAGTATATTTATACGAATATGTCTGTTATGTATTTAATTTTATTTAAATATTTACGCATTTTATTAAAAACAAAAAATAAAAGTTAAACTCTCCATAAAAATTTTATATCTACATATTTACATAGTTAGAATATACAATAAAATCATTTAATGAAGTACGAATATATGACCTACAGAAGGACAATCACATCTTGATATGAACTATTTGATAAGTAATTCAATTAGCTTCATAATATTTTTTTATTATAAAATTATGTATGAAGATAATGTTGATTTTTATCAATATATAGATTAATGACATAATTAATACCGATTACTATTGACAAATTAACTAGTTACAGGTTTCGTGTTCCCAACGCGTATGCTCTCAAAATAACTGATAATTAAAATATTTGAAAGTTAGTAGTTTGTAACAAAATTTGTAAGATTTATGATGGGAAGACATCTTTTGCTACAAAGTCTAATGAAACAGTTATTTGTGTTTCTGAATGTGGCACATAATTTAGACAAGTCTATTCAGTATTTGATCAAAATTATTGACATTGATATTATACGATAGATTCGTTTCCATTTTAAAACCGGATATTTGAAAGTCTCAGCCAGATTTAGGTCCAACAGCCAGATATAGACCGAATGCACACAAAAAATCAATATACTTTTAAATTGATTGTGAAATTGTCGACAAACACTATTGTAATTGTTAATTGTTAACATTAAGCAGACATCAGATAGACTGCGAGAAAGTTTCGGCATAATATCTAAATTAATGATTATCACATATGAAATTAAATGAAATAAATTAATATACTATTAAGAACCAGTAGATTATAATCTTTGAATCGCCACCCAATTTGCAGTACTTACAAAAAATCACAATATTTCGGCATCAATAATTTAATTACAAATTAATGGGTAACAAACAAGAAATTAATTTATATTGCACTAAAATATTTGTTGGATTATAATCGGTATGCACAAAAAAAAAAAAAAAAAACTTTAAATGCTAAATTCCAATATTTCACTATTATTCTTGAACAAAGTCCACACTACCACGCCACTAACAGTATATCAAGAATTGTATTCTATAAAATATACTGAAATACTAAACCTTGAATTTCATTTAGCCCATTTATGATTGAAAATAATGAACGATATTCATGATGCTGAGAGATGTATGAAGTGAATACAAGTTGAAAATTATTTCGATAGTCCAAACCTTCGTTGGTTTTAGTCTGTATTAATTACAACAAAGCGTATCAATGCTGAGAGTGATAAATTTTATATAACTAACTATATTCACGGTAAATATAATTTAATAGATGTTAACAAATAATTTCAAGAATTTGTTTGAACTTTAATAGTTAATTGATTGACCAAATCTATCTAATGTCACACATCATGTAACGATCAAATGTCATACTTTATCAATACGATAGCAATGATTCAAATATTAATAGAATTTTATATTTTACCCTTTTAATCAATTTGTGAACCGTGTATAAATAATAAATCACAAGTGAATGCCATCAGCTTGGTCATAATACATCCAGTAAATTAAATATTTACTATTCATTCGTATCTAACAAAAGTACAATTACAATTAAATGTCCTCAATTAAGATCGAAATTCATGAAATTCAATAATAATCACTCAATCTGGCAATGATTGATTCTCAATCGTACCTCAACTTTTTCAGTCTATATTTAACTATATTAATAAATATTTAAAACATACTTTTGTCCATATTATCGATTTTAATTGATTCAATTCAAATTTCGATGATTTTTAATTAATAGAATTTCTAAACTTTTAATTGAATTTATAATTAATTTTAAATAAAATTTTGTATATTAAAAAATTGATTAGATTTGCTGCAATTTCGATACAGTCTTTAGCATTTCTAATGAATTAGAAAATTCCAAAATTTAATTAATTTCTTACGAGTATTTTTTTGTTATTTCGATGAAAATATATTGTGTAAGTTTTAAGTGATTGTTTACAAAATTGTTAATATTGAGATTCTTCATTATAATTGTTCCATTGATATACAAAAAAACGGATAAAAACATGAATAATAACAGACAAGAATTAGACATATTTTTAATAAGATAATTGCATCACAGTCATCTTTATGAATTGAGGAAGATTTAATTTTTCAACTTAATAATCTACGAGTACTACAGAAATAATTATAGCATTAACAGTAATTGCACAGAAATTTTGAACCTTTCTCTACATGCCAACAAAATCTGATTAGAAGAAAAGTTGTGTATTAAAGGTTGACATTAAAAATACGAATATACGTAAACTATGTTGAAAGCAATCGCAGTCATGTCTCCTTGAATTATCAAAAATATACGTAAACTATGTTGAATAGTAAGTGAAAATATTGAATATGGAAGAACGTTTAAATAGTCCATTAAAACCCACTTAAATGTTAATCCAATTTATTTAATCAATGAGTGCATTTGGCTATGTAAATTTATTTTGTGTTTTATAGATCGACACAGCTACTAAAATGCATATCTATTCATATATATGAATATTTGTTGCACTGCAAAATATTTGCATTCATATGGTAATTAAGTGGGTATTTGTTTGTATTAATGAGTGAATACTTTTGAGTTTCTATACCTTGTCGTACTACATTTTAATTGCGTATATTTCAATAGTTGAAAAATTTAATTATTGAAAATTCTAAAAAGCAGATATTTAGAAAAAAAAAAAAACTTTCAATAAGTGCATAAATTTATGCATATAAAATATATTTTTTACATAATTTAAATATATTAGAATAGAGTACAATATTTTTATTAATTTAGGTAATTATTGTCTTATTGTTCAAGAATATTTACTTAATTTAATGGCACATTTAGATTGTATTCTTTTTATATCTGCAATTAATTATTATACAATTGGAATGCTATTATGATCGTATTTTTGTTTTAATTTAATTTTTAATTTTTAAATAATATTATTTAAAAAATTTTGTTTGTAGAAAATTCACTCAGGAATTTCTATTAGCTTTCATTAATTATTCATGTGATATAAGAGTACATATAGTTTACATTAGAGTAGAACTATTTGAATTAATAGGGCTCAGTACAGACTATTTTGTTTATTACTAGTCTATTTATTTTACATATATAATAATTAGATTATAAATAACCATGTAATCAATAATCCATTATGCCATTAAAGCATACTTGTGAGTTATGACTTTACTGGTAATGCTAATGTATTCATTTATGTAAACTACTTACTGTAAAACAGGTAATCTACATTCAATCAAAAACAATAATAAATACAATGTAATGTCTATAAGAAAAGGTTTTTATCATACGTTACTATTGACTGAATGTAATAGTTTCTATAACCGGTGGAATTTGGTTGGCGATTAAAAGTCTAGAGAGTCATTCACACAGATTTTCGTTTGCAGTAATAGTTGCCCAAAAGTGTCTTACTCTTATGAAATTATTATTGATAAACACCTAGCCTTACAATTTAGCACCGATAAACAATATATTTTGAATGACAATTTTTGATTCCTTCAAATTTTTGTCAGTTACACAAATCAGTTTTTGAATGTACAACCAAACATCCATCCTGAAAAATACAGTTTATTGCAAAATAACTGCTTAAATATCGAAAGTCATCTGATTCATTTATTTGCTTCTGATCGACTACACAATTTATCGATTGCCAATCAATATTACTTTCAAACTTTGATCAAGATGAACAAATTCGATTGGTTACAGCCTAACCAATAATAAGATGTTCAATGTTTATTTTCATCATAATACGAAGAAAAATTATCTACACTTTGAGAACTATCAAGAAACTATTTTATTTATTTGCTTGTTGATCAACTACACAAATACATTTATCGATTGCCAATCTTTATTACTATCAAGATGAACATAGTTTTTTTTTTTTTGGTTTAAGCGGACCATTTTTCATTTGACAGCGACATCATCGAACAGTTACAATTCATTGTAGTTGCCATATTTAAAAATAGATATCATGCACAATTTTGTTGTCTACCATTGTCATCTATTTAGCTGATGTGATAAGAAATTTATTCACTTTGAGTTAAGAGAGACTAATCTTCTTGTATATTTAGCAACTGAATAAATTATGCCATACATCCACCCGTTTGATGTGTCTTATTTAAGCTGAGATGAATGAATTAAAATGGACGTTATATTCTGTCATTCGCATTCGCATTGCTGTTATTAACTCTACATTACACTCCTGCATAATTAAATTTCGTTGACCATCACATTAATCCATTTGATACGATAATAATTTTTGAACTATAATTAAAATTCTAATTAAAATATACTTTATTTAAGTAATAATGTAATAAACAACTACCGTAATTTGTGAATAATATCCATTTCAGTCGTAAAGACGCATCGATCCCTTGACCCTTATGGAATAGAGTCAACAAACGCTTTTGATCATTGCATCTGCTACAGCAAGATGATTTAGAATTTCTTAGGATGTTTTATTCAATGATTATTTGATTTCTCAAATCTTATTGGATTTCTATTGCATCGCATTAATAAAAAGTTTTCTAATTTTCTAATTCTGTTTAAAAATATTGATATTCTATCTTTTTCCGGAATTCGATTGTATTTTTTTGTACCAGTACTGTGATATTTTAACGATATAACGATTTTCTACATATTTCATCCTCAGACACGAAAACACTATCATTAGCCGTTTCCGAGATATTTGCATTTTCAATTTAAAAAAGATTTTCTGAAGATTATGAATTCCTGATACAAATTCACAAATGTAGGAAAATGTACCAACATTTTACATCAATCATTAACCGTTTACGAGATATTTCCATTTTTGTATTTGATAAAAAATGTTGGTACATTTTCCTACATTTGTGAATTTGTATCAGGAATTCATAATATTCAGAAAATCTTTTTTTTAATTAAAATGCAAATATTTCGGAAACGGTTAAAGATTGAGTCTTCGCGTCTGAGAATGATATGTGTAGAAAATCGTTGATAGCGATACTAAAATCTTAGAAATAGCATGAGATTTTTTTGAATTTACAGACTGGCACATATATTATCCTATTTCTAAAGTTTACTATGAATATTTTCCGGAATTACCTAACAAAATAAAAAAAATATTCTGCTGGGTTAGCTGCAGACTGACATTGCAATGTTTTTCAACTGAATATAGTGTCAACAATTTTTTTGAAAAAATTATTCAATGCTAGTTACTCGCTCACATATTTGGTAAGTCCATGAAATTAGATGTTTTCCGTCTTTTTATATCGTTGTTACTTAGCAGTTTGTTGCCAGTTCATTTGGTTGGATTGTCAATCTTTTCTAACACTTTATTTCATATTTCTTGTTTTACTGTTGACATGTTGAGATCATGATGAAGAATTGCATTTATTATGAACCATTCGTTATTACTTTTAGCGACAACATTTTGATTTTTGTGTTGTTTACAGTTCCTCACTATTGGATGCCATATTTCAATATTGGTTTTATAATTGTCTTCTAAACTAATAGTTTGTTATTTATAGACAATGGTGAATTTTGACATATAGGCGAATACAGGTTACTGAATCTAACTTCGAACTGTTTTCTTTTTATCTGAATATGAATTTTGCCATTATAGTATTATATAAGGTACCGTAACCAAAAACGCAGATCTTAAAATTCTATTTGTTGACTTTGACCAATATTTGATAGAGCTATACTCATAATTTTAAAAGTACACAACTGTTACTTATTCACATATAAATAAATTATTATTGTATTTACATATTTTGCAACGTAAGTAATGTATTTTTAAAATTTAAATTATTGTTCTTTTCACCATTCTTGCTCCATTGACCTTTCCAAAATGCAAAATGAAAAGAAAAAACAGCTTCACCTCACTCAATTTTTCTTTCCATTATTCAATTAGATTTAATTTGTGTTAAATAAACATTAAAAAATTAAAACAAAATAAATCATTTATGCAATTCATCGTAATGTATTGCATAGGATACTCGTACAAGATCAATTTGCTGAAGAAAAATAAAAAAAACTTCACATACTTTATATGCAAAATCTATACGATTATATCTTTCACTTCCTGATTTCATCTGATACTATTTTAATGAGGAAAAAATCACTGTTTGTAATTGAATGTTTTAATAATTTTTGTCTATTAAAATTGTTTTTTTTTTTCATTACTTACCTTGTTTTCTTATGTTTTATTAAAAATCTTAACCTTGAATGGAATTCACTATCAATATCAAGTTCATGTCGAATTAATTTTATACATTTTCACTAATTATTACATATAATAATCTCTAGTAAGACAATATTGTAAATATTAAAAACATAAATATTTATGAGATATACAAGTAATATTTTCATGTAGTGATTTATTTTCTTTTTAATATTTTTACATAGGAATGAAATTAGCATAAACGTATAGTGCATTCATTCAAGACAAATGTATGTTTGACTTCCATTCAACTATGTTTTCCTTCAAAAAGCTTCGCAATTACAGAAACAATACAATAAAATTATTGTCAATGAAAGTTTTAGTGTAATTTAAACAATTTTGAGTACACTTTTGAGATTAAATAAGATTAATGATTATAATGAAATTATATGGGTAAATGTACATATTAAATATGTAAATATTTTTGTCACAGTCAAATAGATTGAATACAATAATTAAAAAAAAAAAAAAACACAAAAACAAACTTATTTAAAATAAGAAATACATTTTTGTATCACTTAAATTAACTTCCTGAGTTTAAAATTGCGCCTAATTTAACCTTTTTTTTTATTAATTCTAACTAAGCTAAGTGAAAATTTTAATTATTGACACTTCTATAATTATTTAGTCTAATATCTAATTCTAATTATTTAATAATTAATCAAATTATTAAAAAGTAAATTCAAATAAATGTATATACATTAATTTTAATGCGATTTTTATAAACAAATTAATTAAGTTATTTTGCAAAAACAAAAACAACTTAATCGTAGACATGTTAATTGATTTAAAGTAAAAAAAAAGGAATAATAATTCTAATATATAAGTGTCTCAAATAGCAATTCTAGCGGTATACGACCTGGGCAGAGTTGTTGTTACTATGCTTAAGTCGACATTTACTTTTATCTCAACAAATTGGACGACTAATTAAGCGTTATGACTAACCAGTTAGTCAGATTACCAATTTGATTACTTAGTGAAAAATGGTATTTAGTCGAGACTTCGACAATAAAGTAATCTTTTACTTTGACAGCATATTTTTTATTTAGAGTATTTTAATAAATATAATTTGTACATTTTACAGGTGTTCCCAATCGTAAGATCATTATAAAAAGATCACGATTATTATGAACAAATTTTTTTTTTTATGTAAATGCTTACTATAATTTTCCAAATAATTTAAATTAATACATTTGAATAAACAATTTTATATGATTTTAATTAGATTAATCTAATGTGTGTATTATCTGTACACCAATTGTAACAATCGCAGGGGATGTAATTCCCCAGATCATAGAAATGAACAGAGATTCTCATGTAATAAAAAAAAAATTAATATCCTAACAATTTCAATATAAATTATAAAATACTCAAACATTTATTTAATTAATTAAATTGCATTTTAAAATTAAATTTATATGAAAAGAATTCTGGTTATCTTAAGTACATATTTTTGTGTATCATTTAATATAATATTGTCGAAAAAAAAAAAATTAATACTTGACTTACTTTTAATTAATTATATGGCAAATATTAAAGTTTGATTACTTTTAATAGATTAAATAATTGAAATTTAAGTAAACATATATCATAAGATCAAATACATTGTACATTTCAAGGTTAAATGTTAGATGAACTTTTAATTATGCTTTTATTGTTCATGTACAGGTGAATAGATTAATTTGAAATTGTCCTAACTTCCATAACTAGATATTTTCTTAAAAATGTATCTTCAATATTCCTGATAAAGGATTTAGCATACAAATTGTCCTATCCCATTGCAATCTATATTATCATATCTATACCTCTAGAGAATTTGATCAACTATTAATTGTTATTCGGATATAAATAATTTTAAATAATATATATTCTCATTTTTAAAAACTAGTTAGGCCTGGAAATTACAATCTGAAAAGGAACATTCGAAATATAAATGGAGAATACTGACCCAAATATTATTGTACAGATTACAAATGCTAAATAAAATTTTAATTATTAGTTTAAGAATTTATTCTATGTACAACTGAATAGTGAAAAATGTCTTTACAATTTTTTTTGATCTATAATGGATTACTTGGATACTTAACTTTTCATTTATCTTCAATATTTCTGATAAATGATTTACCATACCAATTGTCCTAACCATTGCAATCAATATTATCATACCTCATCTAGAGAATCTGATCAACGATTAATTTTTATTCTGTTATAAAAAATTTTAAAAATATATATATTGTCATTTTCAAAATTAGAATATGCTGGTTAAGTCTAGTAAATACAATCTGACCAGGAATATAGAATCCATCTGTGAGTAGCGCTGACTCAAACAAAAACTAATTCAACTTTTTGTATATATCAGAACATGTAAGTTTCAGTAATTTTTTGCAAGTAAAAACTGGTGCAGATAATTGGAAAATATTGACGATATCTTTGCGTATGCATGAAAGATCATCTTAGCATTTATGATGTGAATCTAAATGGATTGAAGTAAGATTGAAACTAGTGAAAAATAATGCAAGATTAATTAGCATATCATTATTTTTGGCTAGGAATAATTTAGCATATCATGTGATTCAAATTCAAATTGTGATAAATTATGTGTTCCTCCAAAATGGAAATTTTCTTAGTATTGTAGAAGTGCTAGGAACATTTGATCTTACAATAAATGAAAATTTGTTTAAAGTGATGTCTGAAGAAAGTCGTGTACACAACTGTGGCAAATATATTCAAAATTAAATAATAAATATACTTAGAGAAATAACTAAAAAAAATCGAGTTCACCAGTCGAAATATATCTGCATCATAAGCCTATATTGAGTAACTTTCTATTGTTTTATGATTTTTTTACAAGATATGGAGATAAAAGGACACTTCATTTCATTCATACCGATGATTGACTTTACTGAAGAAGATAATATTATAGATAATATTATAAAGGACGTCTGGCTACGACAACGGTACAAATATGAAGGACACAAATAAAGATGTCCAGAAAGAATTTTTAAAGAAAATCCCTTCAGCATTCTTTAGGCCATGCCGGTGCCACGATAGTATTTCATCTTCTTCATAAGCTAGTATTATTTTTTTGTTTGTATTATTCAATGCATTTATATATTATTTTAAACATTTTTTACAAGGATACAGGGTTTCTGGTTTATCAGATGCACGAAAATCGGCTATAAATGTCTGTCCGGAATTTAAACCGAATAAAAGAATACGTATCTGCAAAAAATGATTCGAGAGGATCTTCAATTTTGCCGTCTTCTTCTTCTTCCTTGCTTTTTTCTTTATTCAGGGTCGGCCCTCCTACTTCTCAATGTATTTCTCCACAAGTTTCTGTCTTGTGTATCGTCACTTTCTGCAT
>JANSTX010048784.1:0-11899 GCA_027564355.1 Penthetria funebris | reverse complement strand
TTATATTGTCCAAAAGTCACACTTGAACCCAGATCTCTTGATACATTTGATGTAACCATATATTTAGTTTTCTCAGTATTCACTGTGAGACCCATATCTGAGGCCCCCTACTGAACATTATTTAGAAAGAACGTGTAATAGGTTTGCCATTAGAATCCACTAGGGTGACATATAGATGGCACCACTATTGACAAATCCATATGATTTTTAGGAAGTACCAAGCTTCTAACAATACGTGTCAAAATCGACACGTAGTTCACAAGTTACAGTGTTTTTAGTGACGCTACTTTTGTAATTTTCAAAACATTGCACTTTCGCATGTTGATCAAGCAAATAATTATATGTGGTTGTAGGGCAATTTCAGCGACATTTTGGAATATTGAACAACCAAGTTGCATACGTAAACATATGCCTACTATATATGCTAACTAGAATATTGAGATGAAACAGCAGGTGTATCGACAAACAATTTCTTCTCAATCGTTGATCAATTGCAATAGGAGTCGGCAACTTCAACACCAGACTTGAATTCAATGGATTTATCCATTTGAATGGAGTATATTGGAAACTAAGGTATTATCAAAAAAAATATGAGAGTTTGATCACATTGAAATCAGTGCTTCATCGGGAACAATAAATAATCCACAGACTCAGACAATTATTTTGTAAGCATTTTATATTGAATGCCAATTTCCATTTACGTTTAAGTTTAAGTTTAAGTTTATACATTCTACTCTTGGCAGCTAACCATAATATTCTAAATCCACTGATAACAACAACCTGTCAGTTTAGTAAAATGTGATCAACCCATCATCGTTTTACTTCACACATGTATTATGTCAGATTACCTAGTTTATAAATATTTGTTTTCCGGTCTCGTCAAACTAATTCTAATCATAAATCTTGCTAAATTACTCTTAATATATGAACAATCTGTACATTTAAATTTAGTATGTTCTCTTCATATTCTGTCACTGATAGCAAAAGATCAAAAGCTTTCATTTTTATACGTACCTAAATATTTTCATTCAAGGTGTGTCAACATTTACAGATTGCTTCCTATCCGAAATGAGTGCCGATTGTATTTAAACCAAATACACGTTTTATTCTGCATACAACTTTTCCAATTATTCATTTACGAATTGTGGACTAGCATAGCTGATCATTCAAGCTATTTATTTAACTTACCTGATCTGATCAAAATTTATAATTTTTATGTGTAAAAATAAATCTCGTATATAGGACCTCATTATATATGAACATAATAAATTCAATTAATAGACACATCACCCTAATTTATATCTAATTTATGGTGTCAAATTATAGCATCTAATTTACATATTAAATTTACTTCTTCTGACAACAATAGGTGCATAATACACAGTAATGTTTTAGCTGCGGCTCATTTAATAAACTTTCTCATTTATAGTTTAGTTATGTTTGATTGTCTCATGTAATATAATATAGAAGCGAGTAAATAAAAAATATTGTAAGTCTTCATAAGTATGTGATATATAAAAGTTATTTATTTAAAATTAAAAAAAAAAACTTTATTGGAAAATCAATTTTTTGAGATTTTGTAAAAAATGTGTGTCCATCATAATTTTCAGTTATAATACTCATACAAGGTTGTGGTTCAGGTTACAAATTCGCCAAAGATTATCACTAACTCAATGATCAAAGGTTGCAAAGTAAAGCTATGAAAAAAAATGAAGTATTCATGGTATGAATAAGGTTCGCAATTTCATATATGATATTTAATCTTTAGTTATTGCTGCAGATTGAGTAAAATGGTTTGGTTACTAAACACAATCTTGAAATTAATCAAATATGTAATAGATAAACATTACCTTTATTAGACTATAAATACTGGTGTTTGGAAGCAATAATTTTAAACTGTGACAACAAGTTAAAATCATCCGATATGACACGACAATTTATTATATGACTAATTTAAAAAATTTGAAAGGTAATATGCTTCAATTTTCGATAGATTTATGATCTTTTCCTGTTCTTCCTCTTCTTCCCTGCCTTATTTCTTACTTAGGGTCGACGATCTTACCTTCAAATATATTTAATATAATCTATTCAAATTATTTTAAACAACCGATAAGTAGCTTGAGATCATCTAAGCGAGTCTCACGTTACACATTATAACCACCATCAGGTTTCGGAGAACGAGAACGAATATAAATGGCTTTCATATTAAATCTAGTCCTAGGCAAAAATGGAAGCGCTTTTTCAGAGTCGTCCAATTTTAAGTTGTTAGAAAACATTTCAGCCAACAAGTTAGCGTTTTTAATTGAACACGTGACAGGGTTGCCATTAAAGTCCACTAGCATATAAATCGAAGATTTGGAAAATTTGCTAGTCACTGCGCTAACAAATGACCAAAGGCATTTGCCACCACTCCGTACAGACAGAATTTTTTCCCTTAAATGATATTTAACCTGCGCAATAACTTTATTGCTACGATTACGTGCAGACATATACCTCAATCTTAGTGCATGAACAAATTGGTACTCATTAAATGCAAGCGTTTTCTGCTTCACAGCCTCCCTACAAATTGGCATGTACCATATAATTTAAGGTTCTTTTCAATTGATTAAAAAGAACTTTGTATGAAAATACTCATCCGAATGAAGAAAACGAAAAGTTGTGAACGCACGATCCAGATCTTCAACTGAAAGATAATCATATCAGTTTACAGTGTTGTGTAGAATGCTCATAACCCATTTTAATCAGCTATTGTGAGGCCCTTCTTTTCGGCACACGACATTCATTCAGTGTTAAGGAAGCATATGGAAAAGTAGCGTTTATAAGACAATGATCTGAGTTGCCGGTGTGTAAAGTTAGTTTGGTTTATGAAATTAATTAGAGCAATTCTGTATATTTCCCTTTTTTATAATTATCATAATACTATCTAAAGACACAATCATTTGTTGAATATATCACTGTTGTATTGTTGAACTTGAGCCCCCTTTGCTTGTATGTCACATGAATATTTCTTGCACTTACAAACTGCGTTAATGAGCCGATGTTCTAAGTACAATCTCTCAAAATTTTACATTTTGAATTGACTTTACTTTCGATATTCCCCACTCGGAAATCAGTTTGGGGGAATAGTTTATCTCTGAAATTATTAAACAAAAGTGAACTTATTTCATATGTGTACCATAATAAATAATAAAGTAATAATAAATAATTTATAATTATCACTCTATTTTTCTATTTTGCTTTTGTTTTACTGTCGGCGTTGGCCCTCACGTAAAGTCAATACGGATACTTGATGCAAAGTCTTTATCCCAACTCAATAGGCCCTAAGATGCCGAGGTTTTTTAGTTGAGCAATCTTCACTGTTCTCATTTGTACGGAATCCTGACTAATCATGTGGGCAACTCGATAATGGTAAATTAATCTTGTAGCGACCTAATATTAATATGATTTTTAATTTAACCATTCTAATGTTTGTCGACAACTAAGATGTGTAGTTCCCTACAATTAAATGCAGTTATTCAATATTAATAAATAGCTGAAAAACATTAAATTATCCGATCATACAGGAGGGAATCGGTTGTTGATAATTAGTTCGATATATATGCCGAATTCAACGTGATTTTTTATTTTGGTATACGAAATACCAACTGGTTTTAGTAAATTATATGAACATGAAGTTCTATTTTTCTATCTTTAAATTAAGGTCAAATAAAAAGTAGTTTCTATTTATTTTTTAGTGATGTTACTGAACAATTTTGAGTAAATCAATCTGCAATAAATATCTCAATTATATATATTTAATATTTAATGTTATATTATAATTTATATTTTTTCTTTTAGGCTGAATTGACCGATGCATTACGAAAACGAAGAAATAGACCTGGTGCCTCTGATGAAGATCTGGGATTACCAGGTAGTCCAATAACACCGTTAGGCAAACAACGTATTATGAATCAAAGTGAAGGATCATTAAGTTTATTGAGTATTGTAAGCTCAGATATGGACGAAGAATCAGCAAACGGTATTGGATTGCATAATGCGACTAATTCATCATCAAAATTGGGTCAAGATTATTTACATAGATATGCAGATGAAATAGATTTGGATATATCAGTGACAAACATTGGTACACAATTGAGCCATTCAGCTGCAAAACATAAAATGGCAATTAGACCAAAGAAAAAGGGACCAACACGTAATAGAAGAAATATCGATGTAAGCCATTATTTTTTTTATCAAATTTTACAAATATTTATCGAAGTTTATTTTTTTCATTTTGTTTTAGTCTATACTTCCAACAACTTTAGAAGTAAACGAGGAAAGTTTACGTACAAATTCAAACGATAAAATTGGTAATAAATTATTTATATACTAACCATTTTATTGTGTGAACTCAATTTAATTTGTTTCCAATGACATTTTGTAATTTTTATTCTTATATTTAATTTTAGGAACATCTGTGAAACTTAAGTCACAATCACTGCCACCAGGAATGAATGTTAAAATGCTAGAAAAGCACTCAAAACACATTGAGGTAACTACAATGCATTCATCATCAAGGATCAGCGAAAAACATTTATCATCTTCGAAAATATATGTAAATAAAAATTTGTCTAAGAGTTATGATTTTGAAAAACAGGAACATTCTGTTAGCAGTACAACATCCACATTAGAAAAATCTGATGAAAGTGGATTTTTCAAACGTCTATTACATAGAAGTAGTAAGAAAAAGAAAATTGTAGAAGAAAATGATACTGTCTTGGATGGTAAAAATATGAATGAAAATGTTTGTTCTACAGATGTTAGTAATAATCAAATTGTTGAAAATATTGAAATTGATGGAAATAATATATTAAATAAGCCTTCTGTTCAAGAAGATAATCAATTAATACAAGAAAGTTACAATAATATTGATCGTAATATGTCTTTAATAAATAGACCACCGTCGATTATTATTGAAACAAAACCATATGAATCGGGAGGCATTAATACAATATTGAATACATTTTTAACAAGCGAACAAGAAAAATGTAAAATTATATTAAAAACTGATAAACCACGTTCAGGACCGGCGGCTAGACAAAGGGTTATACCAAAAGAATTGACTATTTCATCAAAATTAGATCGAAATTCAACAGACCTAATAAATGATTCACAAGAATTTATTGAAAACGAAAAATTACCACCTAAATCACCAAGAAAAATTACACCATATGATGTTCCATATTTCCAAAAATCAAACGTTAACTCCACCAATATATCTGTAAATAATACAAAATCTTATGAGAATAAATTTAATAAAATTGGTGAACAATTTAACAGTGAAGAACAATTAATTCCGCAGAAGAGTAATGTGAATGAAAATGTGATCCACTCAATATCACCTCCAAGCACAAATTGGTTGGATGATAAAAAAATTCAGAATACCAAAATATGTGGTTTAAGTCCATTTCAACAAAAAGTGTCAAAAATTGATGTTGTGGGCACCGAAAAAATATTTGCAAAACGAAAAACAGTTGAAAAATCAAAAAGTTTTCGTTTTTACTCTGAAAATAATAATGTCGATAATTTACAAAGTTCAACTAATATGCCTAGTTTACCAGATCTAACAATATCAGCTAGACAAATTGAAGATTCCAATATACCGCCAATAAATAGAAATAATTTAAATCTTATTGATACTGCTGAATTTGAAATTAATGACAATAATCTAATTAGACCAAAATTAGAGGAATTACCAACAAATCAAAATATAATATCAAAGAATATTATTTTAAATTCATCAAAGACTCCAACAACAATTACAACTAGTGGTACCCAAAATATAACACAAATTGAGGATAATATTGATAAAATTATGAAATCATCATTTGTAACCGTATTAAAACAATCGGAAACTAATGAATCAATAGAAATAAATACAAAAACTAATATATCAGTTACATCTATTACTAGTACAACAGGTATAAATAGAATTGAAGATGATAAAAGGGAAATGTTAGAAGAAGTTATAATCGATAGAGAAACGCAACCAATTCAAAAATTACAAAGAAATACATCAATGTTTGAAGCAGTTCCGAAAATACCTGAATTTATGAAAATTCAGTTAAATAGTATCAATGCTGGACGCCCTAAGAGTCATATTATTTATACAAAAAATTCCAATAAAGACATTCAAACTAAAGAACGACGATTTAGTAATGAAAGTGTTGAGATCACCGATTCAAAGCCACCAATTCCCCCTGAATCAAATTCAAATCGTAATAGTTTAACAAAATCGGCTGAAAATATTTTTGAAAATCCATCAATGAAAACATTTGAAATTGTAAATTTATCGTCAAGTTCAATGTCTGACATTACAAAAGATTTATCAAAAAATTTGAGACAAATTAATAATAGTATTGAGCGAAAAAAATCAACAGCCAATGATGATAAATTAATTAATGACGTACCAAAAATTGAACAAAAGAAACAAAATAGTGTTGTAGATGAAATGAGGCCACCTACTACACTGCCATCACGAAAGTCTTCAATTGACGATGAAAATTGTATTGTAGTTTTACGTAAAAAATCATTGGCACAATCAAATAAAAATAAAGATGAAACACCAGAATTAATGAAAGTATTTGCCAGACGATCATTGAAAATAAAAGACACAGATGATTTTCAAGTTTACGATGAATCAGATAAAATGTTGAATACATCAAAATTGAAAGCACCACATAATTTGGATAGTGATAAAGAGAACCAATCATCAAGTGAAGAAAAATTGGATAAATTGCCTAAAGCCGACATAACAATACAAAATAATAAGAATAATGTAATAAATAATCAGCAGAATAAGGAAAGAGATGAACGAATCCGGAAAGAAAGTGAATCAAGAATGGAAAATCTTAGGAAAAATAGTTTACTTACACCAAAACCATTTGTAGCGCCAAGCCGTTTCAGTAATGTTACGGCAAATTTGCGCAAAGCAACATTTTTAGATATTAAAAAAAATTTACTAACTAATCCTAACGGTTGTGGCGGGACAATTGTTGGTGGTGTGGTTGGTGTAGTTGGTGGTAGCAGCGGCACTACAACAAGTATGCCACCTTCATCTACTACGGCATTAAAGCAAAACGAATCTGTTATAAATAGTAGTTTAAATATGATTAACAATAATAATAATAATAATATAAATATTAATAATAATAATAGTACTAATAATAATAATAGTATCAATAATAATAATAATAATAATAATAATAATAATAATAATATTAGTAATACAAATATGCGGCATACAATAAGCGGGAATGTGTTAATTGAAAAGTCCGGTACGCATAAGGATACTTCGAACAGTGATCAGGCATTTAAGGGGATTGTACAGAGACGTGCAGAATGGGAGAAAAGGGCTAAAGAGGCTTTTAAATAATAATTAAAATATTTAATAATTGAATAAAAGAAAAATTCCTGTTAGGTCTAAATATTTTAATATACTAACTTAAGAAACAATTTAAATTCCCGTTACTGCCATTAGTCACTTTAACATTTCAATCAAAAGAAACAAAATTCATAGTGTAGAAATAGTCATGGGTAATAAGTAATTCTCTTACTCTAGTTTTTTTTTCCCATTAAGCTGTACAGTGTCAATTTGTCTTGTATTTATTTGAACTCTTGTATCAACATTTCATTTCACCTACGGTCACACATAGTATGTCCACCATTATGTCACTTAATTAGAAATACAACAAGTCAGTCTAAAAGATCAATGTTTCAATAACGAAACTAATGACAACGGAAACGAAGAAAAAAATTGTCATCCGTTGAAAGTGAAATTGAAACGACCATATATTGAGTCGATCGGTCGGTGATGTTGTAAAATACGCACTTGATGAAAGAATGTTATCGAACTTAAAGTCTGTATTAGTGTGACGTAGGAACTAGATGATATTATATTAGAATCAAAAGAGAATGAGTATTAAGTTATCCATAAAAGTATAGATTCCAGTTCACTTGATCTTATTTAATAATTTAATTAATATTATGGAACTTATGCGCCTGATGTTGTTTAACATTTTTAATGATTATTTCATCAAATTTCTGTCAATCTTTTCGATCCCAGCAGCGCTATATATATTTCTACGATTTCTTATGTGATGCCTGTATTCACTGCGGATTATTCGACGAAAAACTTTACGATGAAATACTCTTAAATATGTTATGTTTACAGATGAGATATGACTGGATCTGCAAGAAAAAAAAACTAAATACGACCAATATCTTTGGCGAAATTTGCAAAAATTTTTTGTCGAATATGATATTTTTTTGTCTTCCGTTTAATTCATTAGTTTTTATTTGTTTACAAATGATGAATATTATTTTTTAAAATAAATATATATTAAATTCTTAAGTTATGCAAATAATTTAACTTAAATTGATTACTAATGAAGAGTATACACGTTAGCTCAGTGCGTTGGAGTTATTTTGTTAAACAAAATCCTCAATAGCATTATGTAGTCGTCCTGTGAATACAAAATTTATTCCAAGTCATATCAACTTCAACATGCGTATGCTTTTTATGGTATATTTAACAACAAATTTTTAAACACATTTTGAGCATCGCTACCACAAGAGTCAGCAAATTAATGGCCTTAGTTAGTGAAATCTACGAAATTATTACAGTTAAATCTGAGCCTTTTAAATTTGTTAATTTAGAAACGGTTTGATTATCCCGCCTATATATATTGCAATCAATACTTTTCAAATCCAATCCAAATTACCTATTTACAATTGTCAACGGGAAAACATAATACGACTAGTATTGACAATACACAATTCAAAGTAGACTTAAAGCAACTAAAATGATGCTTAAATTATATCGTCTGTCACTACTACAAATTAGTATTCGTGTAGTCGTGCCTTTAAGAATACATTCACCGTAGTTAACTTAATTTCCTCTGTGTCACTTACTGATTTACTAATGAATTATATTACTCATGTTTTCTAGGAATTTGTGAATCAAATGCCCTTGTAGGACAAAGTGCATATATAAAATGTCACTTCGTCTACGTGATATGTGAATGACATCCGAAATATCGCAATAATTTCCATGTTATTCGTTCAAACCACCGTATTTTGATTCGAACGCCGCTTGGATGTACGCGCTCGAGACGGCAAGCAATTTGATCCCACGTGTTGATAGTGGATGTAATAATCAACACAAACAGACTTCTCGTATCATACAATCATGAGGTTGAACTGAAGTGAGCATTGTATCTTTACCATCAAAATTACCCTGTAATTATGGTAATCACGAATAGTTATATTTTTATCTTAAGCTTACCAAATGATCTATCAATGTGTTACATTACCCAGACTGAATTTAGCTACGCAACCACTTTAATTTTCTTCACTTTTCCGGATGTAATTAAAGAGCGAACTTTTAACTTAGCGGCACTCAGCATGTGACCGTAGCGACCAATGTTAGCCTCGCATTTGGTAATATTTACTTGTAGACTAGTCTTGGTACTGGTCATAATGATGACGTAATCCACATAAACTCCAGCCGACTTTTCCACCAACATCGGCGGACAGATTTTTTAGGATATTCGAGTGACGACATTAGTTCTGATCTCTGGTGTGGTGAATGGACGAGTCGAAAACACTGCACTCATATCTGTGTCGGTAGATACTGCTCTTAAGACCCCGCTTTAAAATTATTCTTATAAATCGGGCTAAGTCAAACATAACAGTGAAATTAGAACTACTTGTTCACATCTCGGTTTAAAGATCAATGTTTCAAAGACGAAACTAATGAAGATCGCTTTGTCATTTGCTGTCAATGGGTAAGAAACATATAGTAGTAGAGTACTTCCAATATTTTTTTTTGATAATTGATGGTGGTGACAATTGCAGCTGAAACAGATCTGAGGTTTCGAGTACAAATGTTTGGCGGTCGTCACAAATTTAAAAAAAATCTAAACTTGCGCATTTTCAAAACTAATTGTCTATCTGTACTATTGTATAGCTGCGATGCCTAGAATGTGATAAATAACATCGTGGCACAAATTCTAGTTTTCGTCAATAAGTACTTCAAGCGCACAAATTTTCTAACTAAATACAGTATCCAACGAGAATTTGTAGGGACTGGTAGATCTGTGCTCCCGCGTGGAGTAAAGGTCGAGATGATGATGATCCTGTGGGGTAAGGCACTTGTCTCACCGAATTCGATACTCGGTAAATGCATTTTTTATTGTATGATATTCTCGATGATAATATATATTTTCATATAATTAATCAAGTAAATGCCTTTGAATTGTAATCGATATCCTTGTCAATTGGAATGAAGACTGACTTTTCTTGTAATTTTTTTTCCATTATTGTCCCATGAATATAATTTTATTGTCTGTTTGTGATTTTACTGCTCCATAGTTGAATTTTTAGGTCATCATTTTACCATATATATCCAGCTACTTAGTTTGTTTGTGGCATGTTTTCAGTATCGATCACACGCCATTAACGGTGACACAACGTCAAGGTGAAGATGGGTTCAATAACCTCGGTTTATCCTTATTTCATGATCGTTTCTGCAGAGTGAATAAAATAATTACAAAGTAAGTTTATTTTGGAAGAGTTCACCGCAATTTTATTTGTATATTTTTATAATCAACAGCAATTATAGTACATTTAGTACATTTAGAACATATTACAATAAAAATATTCATTGTTAAATTTTAAAAAAGAAATTTCTATTAAATCTATTTTTGAAAATTTAAAATACTATAATAAATATCAATATATTTTTCGCTAATCCAAATTTTAAAAAAATGTTATATGAAAATCTAATGCATAATAAATGCAATGTAACAAATATTAATTTTGCATTAGACATTTAATACTTTTAGGCTATTAATTTGTATCAATTTAAAGTTAAAACATAATTTTGTTATTATATTTAAATTTTAATTTAATAAATGTAATTAATTTAAATAAATGTATATATATATATATATATACATACTTTTAAAATTTATAAAGCGCTTTCCCAGCGCTACACTTCATTCTTATAATGTCGACAGAAATACATTTGGCGTCATGATCAAATTGCATGGCGATGATATGGACAATACTCTAAACAACCTGATTGTCACATAAGTCAAACACTTTGGATCCGGATTTAATTATTTGATTTGATGATGATTTACTGCACAATTCTGTGGGTCTTGATTCTCTCCGAACACATATCAATTAAAACTACAATGGAATGATCTCATATTGTGTATGACCACAAATGCGGCGAAAAGAAATTATTGCAGCATATATAAGGCCTATAATAGAGCATGTGTCGCGTTTATAGAATGGGAGACTCCAGAGGTCACATTTTGTAATTATTTGGCTTTAAATGCGGATCCAGTAAAAATAACTAGTTCAATTAACTTATCATTTTGCGAACTCCTAGAAATGGTTGAATTGAATTTAGGAATAAATAATACAATATATCCAAAGATTATAGACGGGATTTTCCACGGTTACATTCAAATCAAGAAAAAGAAACAGACAAATAATCAATTTTAAATATAATTTTAAAATTTAAACTAAATGTAGGTATATAAATTAACATTTGACGAAATCTTGTCAATTGAAAAATTAATTTTATAACACATTATAACATATTACATATATTTAAGAATAATTACTCCAATTTTGGAAAATAACTTTTATAAAATTTTAAAGATATGTGATTTAATACAGAAAACACAAATTATAAATATAAATATTATTCCTGTACTTATCATCGATAATTCAATTACATTATCTAATATACTCGTACTCGTAATACCCCGGAGACAATTAAAAGTCTTAAGGCAATCATTTAAATCTGTTGCTATTGCCTGCTTTTGTTTTAAAATTATAAATT
>JANSTX010048773.1:0-11900 GCA_027564355.1 Penthetria funebris | reverse complement strand
TATATGTGTATATATATATATATGTAATATATTTGTTAGCATATTTTAGCAAAAAAAAATTCATTTAAAAAATTATTGTAAATACTACAGAATGTATGTATGCAATAATTTTTTTTAAAAAAAGTTGGGATTTTAAAGTGATTTTAATTGCGCAAAACTTTTATCAACTTTATAGAGCAAATAAATTAATTAAAATATATAAAATAATCTCAATTTTTTTTAGTAGTTTACAATTTGATAAAATATTTTTGTTTCATTATCATATTATTACAGTAATCTATTTTATTTTAATTCATATTTGCCGGTCCTGAGAACCTAGTAGCAAGGAATTATTTTATATGATCCTCCCGTTCATGTACAATGTCTTGTGGTAAAATATGTGCATCCATTCTAGCCATTTATACTAATTTTCTATTCAACGATCTGTTTAAATGTCTATACATTAAACCATCTATTCATCTATCGATTTATGTGTCCAACCGTTATCCGTTCATTCGTTATCTTCACATCCGTTTATCCGTTCATCCGGTTTATCCGTGCATCTGCTTATCCGTGCATCTGCTTATCCATGCATCTGTTTTACCTTTCATCCACCTGTCCAGTCGTTCATTCGTTCATTTGTCCATCATTCCACCAATTGGTTTCGTCTTTTCATCCATTCATTCATTCGTCTCATCCTCGCATTGATCCATCCGCTTAACACTATCCATTTAGCGGTTCATCAGTTTATCTACCCATTTGTTTTTTAATTCATTTAATCGTTCATTCGTATCATCCTCGCATTGACCCATCCGTTTATCACTATCCATTTAGCCGTTCATCAGTTTATCTACCCATTTGTTGTTTAATTACTTTAATCGTTCGTTCGACTATCCGTCCATCCGTTAATTCATCCATACAACCATCCTTCCATCCGTCCATTCATCCATACAATCATCCTTCCATTCTCCAATTTGTTCATTCGTTCATTCATCTGTTCATCAGTTAAGCCTCCCATAATTAAACCCGTTTAACCGTTCATTCGTCCTTGTCCTCCATACATTTTTTTCTTCCGTTCATCAGTCCAACCGTCCAATAGTTGGATTACGCAAACGTCCAACAATTCAAGATAAACGGATGATCCATATATGTTTTACGTGGTTCTGTCTTATAAATTATGTCCTGGTAAAGAATATTTTCATATTTCATATTTCGATATTAATATCTATTTTTAAATTAATTTTGAGATTCATACAAAGATTCGAATTCATATATATATTATATAGATATATATATAGATATTATAATATTATTAATTGTCAAAAGACTTAAATTTTGCCTCAGGATGTCGTTCACTTGACAAAAAATAATTTTACGTCAAATTATTAAAATATTCAATTGAATTGATGAAAAATTTTAGAATAATTTTTTAGTAAAAATATTTGAGTTATTAAAAACAAAAGAGAACTTACCTTCAACAATTCTCTAAAATATGGACTACAAGCTGACAAAACAACTCTGTGTGCTTTTAAACTTCTGCCATCGCATGCCAATGTAACATCAACAAAATCTTCATCATCTCGAAGATTTTCGAATGCTGAAGTTATACTACTTTGATAATTATTCCATCGTAGACAAAAATGTTGTGTGTCTACCATTTTGTAAATTAATTCCTGTAAATAGAAAGTGATCAGAGTAAATTATTTAAATTAAAGATCGGTAGTATAAATTGTTTTTTTTTTTTTTTTTCATTATGCTAAAACTTAAAACATTATGGAGTTTCGGTTAATGTAAATTACTGTGACTCATGAATCTAAATCTATTGCTGGCTATATTATATAATTTTCGAGTAGTTCATATCAATGTTGCCGATTGCTTTTGGTATCATTCTATACTATTCATTACGTATGTGTACTAATGTGACACCATTTTTAAAATTTTAAAAATTAAAAGTCAAACGCTATCGAAATGGTTATAGTTATAAAACATAATATGATTTCATTTAGATTTTCCTCATGCGGTTTTTTAAAGTTTTTCTGTGGGGTTTTTAAAACTTTACAATTTGAGTTTCGACTGTACTAAACAATGGTTTTAAGTAATGATGGCGAATATTTTTCTTTGCGTTTTAACTTTACATTGTTCATAAAAAAAAAAAAAAGGAAATTTATTAAACAATACTATAGAACTGAGGTTCATTACTAAAAAAAGCATCTATTTTTTAATTATTTACATTTTTAATATAATTTAATTTTTTTGAATAATTTATTATTAAAATGAAAACCATAGAATATATAGGCAAATTTAACAAAATAATTTCAACAAAAAGTAAATATATTCTTGCAATTTCCAATGTACTATAGAATTTTCTAAAGAATCATTTTTGTTTATAATTATGCATCTCGTTAAATAAATTTAAAAATACTGTAAGGAATATAAACAGACATATAGCATAAGCATAAATAATTTGAATAAAGAGGAAACTGAATAAAATTCCCTTATGTTCAAATGAAAAAGAATTCCATTTAATGAGGACAATTTCTTTATAAAATTCGTACGTATCTTTTTCACCAAAGTTTCTTCTTTTTCAAATGTTACAAAATTTCTGGCAGATAATTTATGCTTAAAATTTTAATAGATTTAATAGTGAAATTAATTTTTTATTTTAACCTGAGAGAATATATTCTATCCTATAGGATGCAAACAAAGCATTTAATGGGGAAGCATATCGGTAAAAATAATACTATAATAAATAACGATATTTAATGAAATCAATAAAAGTTGGTTCGCACCAACTTGGAATTTTATATACAGGATTCATCATTCAAAGCAATACAAACACAGTTACTAAACATCAGTTTACAATTTGACTAGTGTTAGTTTATCAAGTTTTTTAAAAATCCTCTTCGTTGACATTTAAAGTAATGATTCCAAATGGAATTCTTAGTAAGTACAGGTTTCCTCTGTGGTGCGGCGGAGCCACGGGTATCGTTATAGTGAATATATAGTTCCTTTCGGTGGCAGAGGACCGAGTTTCAGATGTCTCCACTCCTAAACCTCTTCTTCTTTTGATCTTAATATATAAATATTTTATTTGTGTGAAAAGACATGCTGCTCTTAAGTAATAAAAAACAAAAAAATATAACGTTTTCCTATCGACCAAAAGTGCAACTCGGCACGTCTATTGATTAATACGAAGCTTAAACTCCTGACACATGTTTTTGTGCATATTTAAGTCGTGTATTTATCAAATATTTAAGGTATGTCATTACAAAATTCGTTGCAAATCAATTATTTAATTGCCTCAATATATACACTGAATTATCATTGATTTATGCCCCTTTCCAAATTGGTTTAAATATTAACTATAATTATTAATACGATGTCACACTTTGGCACCGTAACATGTGCTTGTAATTCGCACTACCGAAACTTTTCAATTACACTTGAAACGTCTAAAAATTGCATTGAATTAGACAGGAATATCATGACAACCTTTGACCTACGTAAATGGAGACAATAAGAAATCTATAATGATAGAACCATGTTTGGATTGAGTAATTTATTGCAGATGGCACCAGGATTAAAATCGATGGAAAATCGGCATTCCTGGGTTCAGCAATGATTCGGAAAGCAGAGGAATTACTACATCTTCAATTAAAAATCTTTTGCTTTCTGGAAAGTCGACTTACATATATCATAGTAGCGAAGTTGGTTTATTGTTAAACAACAATGGAAAAACAGATTCTTGGGAGTCTTGTGGACTACAAACAAATATCTGATGAATTTTACGCAGCTATGGAATGTCAGCGATATTTTTTATAGTGAATTGGTCATGAAGTCTCGAATAACTTATTGTCAATAGGTTAAAGAGATTTGGAAAAGCGCAAGATAAACGTATTTATAACGAACTGCTCCGTGGTTAACATTTATCAGAGTTTAGTTTAGAGGGAGGTATGCTATAAAAAGATGTAAATAATTTGTTTCCAAGTATATGCGAAATCAAATTCGTATTATAACATCTGAAATGCGTCAAGGTAGTCGGGCGCGCTGATAATAAATCGAATTTTAACGCTACTCTAGTTCCTACTAGTCTGACATTGCAGTTAAGATAAAGGTGAACAATGTAGCAATGAAAATTTTGATTAACTTATTCCATTCCATTCAAACAGACTTAAGTAGTCGAAGATTTTTGAATTGAAAAGAAAGAAAAATAAAATAGAAAACTAATGAAAAATTAAATACTTTTCTTCACTAATCCGCTTTTTTTTTTTATAATAATTAAAATGTTGAGATGGTACACAGGAAAGTGGAAAAAGCGGCGATTTGGTTGAATAAAAACTATTATTAGAAAAAATTATTTTTAGAAAATAGAAAAAGAAAATCCGAGATAGTTTTTTTTTTTTTTTTGTGCTTTATTTTATTTATTATTCGTCTATGTGAACTTCAAAAAATAGATTTCAAACGCATTTTTCAAGTGCACACAAATATTTATGCAAATTTATGACTACAGAGATAGAAAAGTTCATTAAATTTTATTAGCGAATTAGTGCGGCAGAGGACAAAATAACCATTTACCATATTGTATAGTGTAGTAGTACAGCTATAGAATCTAATAAAAAAAAAAACAGAAAGTTCTAAATAACCTTGAAATTTGCGAAAAGTCGCCTAATGCCAAAAATAAATAAATAAAAAAATTGTTCAGTTTCTTTTTTTTTTATTTTTTCTTTCTACATAACATTTTTTGCGTATTAGAGTGAATTTTATTTATTCGTCTATTTAGTGTACAAATATAAGATGAGGTCTATATAATCAAGCAAAAAAGAAAAAAAAAAGTATTCTAAGTGTACTTAGCACAGACAGTTTAAGTTGAACATTTATTTTTTTTTTTGTGTATTCTGTCGTCGAGACAATTCATGTCTTTATGAATGCTAATCTAATAAATTTAAATTGTGGGCTTAAATAAAAATTGCTTATTTCTTAAGGTTATTTTTATTTGATCAAATATGATGACTCACAAAACAACGTAAAAATTAACCTTTTTTATTGTTCCAAATTTTATCTGTGACTGCCTACATCAATATCGATTACTAATATAGGTCAAAGTTTAAAGGTTAAAAGTTGGTGTAAACGAATGCGATCTTAGTGACTGAAATAATAATTGTTTACAAAAGCTCTTTGCAACATTGTTAATATGATTTAAGAGGATGTGTAATAATTTACATCAATGACTTGAACGATTTTATATGGAAAAGAAGATCTCATACATACCATCACAGACATTTTCTTTGTAGACTGCAAACTTACATAATTTAGACTTGAACACTTGAGATGCTCTAATATGGGCAAACTATGAACTTAATAATAATTAAAAATATAATTGAATTATTAATAAAAATGTCACTTGAAAAAATCGTTTTAAATTACAAAATTTCATATATAAAAATAGTATTTAAGGTAATTATGCGTACACACAAGGAAAGTAAATATCCATGGGTGATGGAGATATATTCCTTCCCTCTCAATTGACTCTTTTATATTTTAAAAAGGAAAATCTGTGTATGTGATTATCACTCTTGGTTTTTCTAATGCGGTTTATTTGTCACCGAGTTCTGAATATATTTTCTCTAAATCCCCTCTCATATTGCTGAGATTCATGGAAAATGCATTATGGAAACAATTAAATTTGTGAAAAATTCATTTAATAATTGATCAAATTCTACAATTTTCCATTCAAATTAAATCGATCAATTAAACGGATATATAAAACGAATATATAATCAATGTGTTTTGTAATTCTGAATGTATTTTTGGTAAATTTAATAAGAAATGACTTAGTTTTTATTCAGTGTAATAAAAGACACACTCCTGAGCTTCTTAATACAATGCGGAATTTGGACAAAAATATTAAACTGCATTTTTCTCACTTGATTTTGCTTCCACTTTTTATTTTTGATGGTTTTCTATTATACCGTTGACTTACGTAGAATTTACTCAGGATGCGTCTTTTGTCGTCTGAGGGTTTCCAGAGCTCAATAATTTTTTTCTAAATCCCGTCTCGTATTATTGAAAGCAAATGGGCATCGATCTAACTAATTTGTAATATTTATTTTAGTTCTTCTCCAACATTCTGAATATTTGTATCGAGCTTGCTTTAATGATAAAGCGAACTTTTGCACAATTCTGAACAATAAGCAAAATAATACAGTTAAAACGTAAGTTTTAATAAAAGCTGTCGATACAGCTTTAATAAAAGCTGTATCAAGTTTACTGTTATTATGTGTTTTTGAATTTCTTTCTGCTTGAAATTTATTTATATAACTTGACTATGATTACATAATTTGGTATATATTTTGCAACCAATTCACCTTCATTTGGTTTCATTAAATATAATATTTAATTTGAATGTTAAGTTCATCAAAAGAATTAGAATATATTACAATTTTCAAATTATGTAATCGAAATTTGTTTAATGAAAATCTATTTTTGAATTCATTATTCTATTGGATTAAATAAGGTATAAGAGAAGAGATTTTTGTTTTTCGTAATCCAATTGAATTCATTTATAGTTTTTTTGATTTTTTTTTTTTTTGAAACATTTATTAAATTTTAATACTTTATTTAAAAAACAATAATAAAATATCGTTTGCAAATAAGAAAACTAAAACTTTTCAATTAAAAAATACATTGAATAAATAAAATATTTTTTTAATGAATGCCAACTTATGATGAATGAATTTTTATTCATAAAAATCTGCTTTTATTATTTTTGTAAATATAAAATTCATTGAAATTAACATAATAATGTTGATAAAAGTGTGATATTGACAGCAATTTATATTTGTAATTGATTGATAAATTATTGACATAAAAAATTTTATTTAATTAAACTGATAAATTCATTAAGATATTCAATAGGCATTTGAAGCGACTTTAAACTTTCTAGTACTTTTTTATTTATATACATAGTCCTCATGTTTTTCCAAGGGTCTTACAACAAGTACATTGTGCTATGTTACAGCCTCTCTGGTATTTTATTTTCTAAACTAACACCCAACAACTCTGGTGAGTTATTGATTTTCGCTCAAATTATGACGTATTTTGTTTGTTGTTTGTGTGATGTCTTTTAAAATAATCGCTCGGATGAAACTCATTATTCCTTTCACAAGTGTCATAATAATAGTTGGTGGTTCCTTTTCTCGCGCTAGGAGTATTGCGCTTGTAGCAAACTATAAGCAATGTTTCGTTTTTTCTCTAAGTTGCTGGAAAACCAATTGCGATGTCTTATCTACATTTGCTCCCTATTACTATTTGATATGTGGCTGCGTTTCGGGACGCGAAAATCTATATTTATTATATACCATCAATAAGTTAATAAATACTGACATGTAGACCACAGCTCGTTCGTCTTCAGTTATAACGTTGCTACACAATAATCAACACAGACTTTTCAACATATCAACAAATAACATCTGTTGAACATTAAGTTAAACTGTTGACTTTAGCGACATTATAATATGTACATTTGTGTCTAAAAGTATTATTGAGTCACATTGAAGTCAATAGTATACGAAAACTTTATTTATGCTCGCATATATAATGGAATCAATCAATTGATGGGAAAAGAAATAATCGTTTAATTATGGAACGATTTCGAATGGTTTTTAATATTCTAAATATGTTGTTTTTTTGTGCTGAAAGGGCTTTTCCAATTGAGTTTTCACTATTTACCAAGTATTTTCATTTTCAATTTACATAAATACAATGTTTCGTGATGTTCTATATATAGTCCATTCATATGATGTTTTGTAAGTCATTGATACTCGTGCGATAGCGTAAAAGTGAGTGCATTGAGCAAAAATAGGAAAAATGAAAGGAAAAAAAGTGTCCCTAGATTCGAATGCATTTTCCTGTTTTCACTTTTCATTTTCTTCTCATATCAATTTGCGCATAGCATTCCCAAGTTATGCTGACTTTTGCTATATAGTTAGACTCTAGTGAATGTATTATATAAGAGCAAATAATATAAACATGTAAGCAAAATACTCATATCGTATCGTATACCTAATGTATGTTATATATACGAGCATATGTGGTGTCCCACATAGAAATTTTCATCATTTGTGATATTGCATCGTACCATGTAATGTTACCCACATGTGTACATAGAGAACATAGAGGTTTGTATCGAGAGTATGCAGGAGAAAATCGTATGTGTTTTCCTGTATACTCGTAGATAGAAAAATTTATCCCAACATATAACGTACAATATTGATATATGTATATATATATAAAAGCAAAAACATTTTAGTTATAAATGTATCCTATCTATATACATATGCATTTCTATACATTCTCGTATATAAAAGTTTATATGACCTTCACCTTAACCTAGTGACAGTGTCGGGCGAACGGTCGATCGCCTTTTGCGCTATGCAATATCTTTAATTTTTTCTTTCTTCTTTGTCTTATTTCAGTTCTTGTTGTTGTTGTTGTTGTTGTCGTCTAGTTTAAACTGTTTGTATAAGAAGATAAATATAAAACCAACCTAACCATAATATTGCAATAATAACAAGAAATGTTATTAGATACATTTGTTGTTTTTCACATGCAAAAATTGAAGAGGAATCGAGATTGTGATCGTGTGATCGTGTCATCATGACATCGTACATTACAATGTATAAGTTTATCACATTGTCTTATTATTTTGTATTGATTATATAAAATCTAAAACAAAAATTATTAGTAAATCAATTAATATGACGCGAATAAAGGGACCCATTAACATCTAGCTAATCCAACCCATATTTACCGTTACCATTGGGGCTAAAATAAGACTATGTATCGTGTTTGTCCACTCGGTAAAAAGTATCGAAATATTTTACACGAACATTTTCATTTGAAAAACCTATCATCAAGATGGGTGCCAGTATTCGCAATGGTAAGTGAAATGCAACTGTCAACACATTTGACGTTTGCTTAAAGCTTAAATTGCTTACTTTCCAATTGCCTATCGATACAATTTGTTGAATGATTGCGAAACTTGAAAACCGACATTTACAATTGTGATGTGTCATCACATTTACAATTTATGAATATGGATGACATCAATAGGTTCCTTTCTGCAACGCTTTAATTAATCGAAATAACCTGCAGGTGTTCAAATTTAAATAGAAGCAATTAAAAATAAGGATGGTTGTCGAATGGATCGATAAGACGATAACGATATTTGATTGCTTGTTATTTTGCCAATGGACAATAATAAATGTTTGTATATGGAAAATGTTATAATAATTAAAATATACCTTTAAAATCAATGTAAGAGTATTAAAATACTTACGATTCTGACGGAGATACATAAATTTACCATTTTGTCTTATATTGAGAAAGTAAAAGACTTTTTTTTTTTTTTTTTTACATCTTATGGGATATATTTGTCACATTCAAGTACACTATAGGGAAATATATATTCAAGTTAGTGAAATGTTCACGAAAAAATATAGTGGAAAAGGACGTACATTATGAATTTTAATGATTTTGTAAAAAAAAAAAAACAAAATTTTTATTCTCAGTATATTTGAATGGTATTGCCGTGTACTTGTATGTAAATTATTATAGTATTTAGACATGAAAATAAATATTGATATTCATTGAGACTATGTAACTTCCAATACAATGGAAACAAACATTCTGATAAATTATTAATTTGGATTATTAACAGAACAGTCTACATTATAGTTTTAATGGGTTTGATATTTTTTTTTTCTAAAACAAAACCACTAAATGTTATTATTTAAAAAATTGGCAGTAAACGCATAACACAAGTACAATTAATTTTTTGCAGTTAATGCCACAATGATAATGGTGATTAATGAGGTCTAGATTGTCATGACGGAATCTCATCGAGGGCAAACGTAATTTAAATTCATGTAAAACGATCTCTAGCATATCTGTTGTCAAATCTGCAATACCATAATTCTTGTAGATTTTAGTACCACAGTCAATAAATAGTTTATTCCTATGAAAGTATGTAAGACAATTGTTTAAGTTTGTTCCAACATTACTACAATACGACAATTCTTGTAGACTTTAACTAATACGATTTTTCAATTGCTAGTATAAATAATTTATTTAACGTTCTATGAAATATACTTCAAAAAAAAAAAATAACAATACTTCAAAACGCAACTAAACAGAGAACATTTTTACTGTTAGATTCCTGAATCGAATTCTATTTTATAGTTTGTCAATGCAACTACTCCATTGGTAGTAGAAGAATAATATAAAACGAAATAAGGCAGATGGTTCAAATGACATCCGATTCCTGCATATCTTTGAAAATATCTGAGAGACATTGATTATTAGTTTAGTTTCTAGTTCATCCGCGACACATTGTTAATATATCTGTATTTCCATTAATTTATTTTTTAAAATAACATTAACAGAAGATGAATGTATATTATAGTCTAATAAATTCAAGCAAATCTTAAGATCACGTATTTTTATGTATACCAAACATACCATTTTTAAAATTTCCTGTATTCATAACAAGTATTTTGTTGCACAAAAGTTAACGATCAACCATAGACAGCATTGAAAGAACCAAAAGAAACAGAAAATTTGCAAACAGAAAAAAAAAACTGCAGACATACTCGTATCGATAGAATAATGCCCTATATTCCGAATGGTCTCCTAACCAACATAATACACGTATGTACTTGAAATATAACCTCTAGAATGAATATATAGAAAATATTCTACAGTATGAGTACAATTCTGTTTTCACATATTATTTTATAGAAAATACGATGAAACCAACATGAGGATAAACATATCCAGCATTTGTTTGTATAGTAAGCATAGTAAATATGCAAAAAATAAAATAAAATGAAAGAAAAACCACATGCAACGACCAATAGAGAATGAGAAAATTGCAAACAATTTTATAGTTGTTTTTGTTGGTTTTTTAATAATTTAATATTTTAACCATTTAAGGTTTTACAATTACCTACAGATTTTTTACTGTATCTAATAATGCCAAATCTATACATACGAGTACATGTACATACGTTCATTAGCTCTTAAGGGAAGGTTTTTACACTTACTTTGTACTATAAATGCACTATCTATCACACGTTTTATTCTTATAGAGACATATTGCATTATTTGCAAACATCGATAATACCACTGACACTTATGTTTACTCTATACGGTAATTTACTATTTTAATCATTCAAGCAGTCGGTGTGTTTCCTGGCTAAATACGGTAATGGTGTATGGATTATATTTGTGGTTTGTGTCTTAGCTACAATGAAATTATGTGTCTAAACTAATTAATTTATATCTTAAATTTATAGTTGAACTTGTAAATGTGTTGCAGTTGTGTCTCAACTAATATATATCTTAAATTTATAGTTGAACTATGTTGCATTTGATGAAAAATGTTCTAATGTGCAATTTTACTTGTTCGAGTTGTTCTCATTTATAATGAATATCATTTCCCAAAATTGTAGTAGGACAACTTATAGTTTGAGTTCTTCGAGAGTTTGTCGTTGGGTCTCAACATTTCTTTAAAATTATTTTCTCAGAATCACAAAAGTATACAAATTATGTCATACATTTTTCTTGGAAATTTCATAATAATTTTGTTATAATTTTTTTTGTATGTTTGCTTATTAAATCTAATTACTCTGACCATATACTTATATATTGATAATTTATTAGTATATAGTACAAGACTTTAACAGATAAAGTAACTCTATATATCTTCTCAATATCTTAATTAATATTGTGATAGCAAAAAAAAAAAAGGCTTAAGAAAGTTTAAAGTTACATTTGTTTTAAAATGCATATCGATTGTTTTAGTTTGTTTTTTTTTTTTTAAGTATACATTTTAGATTAATATCAGTTTTAACATATATATA